>JAAAKG020091853.1:0-16286 GCA_010014905.2 Druon quercuslanigerum | reverse complement strand
ATTTTTAAAAAATATTTGGGGTTATTTTTCTACACTAATATAGAACTGTATACGCCGAGTTACAGCCAAATCCCTTTCCAAGAGAAAAATTCTTGATCCGCTTGACGTGGACTCCATCACACATGTCAATGCCTGTGTATATTTCTCCTGTTTTGTCCACTTCTAATGTCTTCCTATTTATAACCAATTTATAGAAATCATTTTCTTTTCTTGAGTTATTGTAATCTCTATCTAAATGTGCTTCATCTGTTCTTGAACAAACTTTATCCTCCCTCCCACTCTGAGACACATATTTTTCTAGCTCGGAATCATTGGAGTCACTTTCTACTCCCTCCGAAGTCAAAATTCTAATTATAATACTACGTTCCTGTGATTTTTTACATTGTTCTTAATATATTCTATTTACTAATCGCGCTCTGCAGTTAAAATTTTATTATTTAAGGTTTTATCTGTCGTCTGTTATTTTTGTAGCTTTCAATGTAACTTTTACATTAGTTTATCATAAATTCCCTCTAAATGTACTTCTGTAGATTCTTGATCAAAGACTTTATTTTTTTTATTGTCTAAATATATACTTGGCCCTGCGTGTGCAAATCTTCTTAATGATATCAAGCTTTCTGCAATATCTTTTGCTACCATCGAATTTGATAATTTTACTCGTGACCCTTTAATAATGTCTGAATGAATGAATATGTCCCCTTTTCTATATATTTTAATATCCGCTGATTTATTTTTATTAGCGCTTTTTATCATCTTTCTTGTACAATTTTTTGAATCACTCAAAATTAAGCTCTTGTTTATCTAATATTCTGTTGTCCCTGAATTTGCAGTTAAAATGACTATCTGATTCTAAATTATTATTTTCTTCCAAATCATCCACATTTCTTAGGTTATCTATTCTAAAAGTAGTTTTACCATCTAGAATATTCCTTGAGTTGTTCGGTCCTTTGTTCTACTCCCTATGAAATCTTATTTACATACTATGATTCATATTTATACCATCTACCTTTGAAAGAAATTGAACCCTTATAAAAAAATCGTCTCACTTATGGTCCGTTACCTGTTGTTAGTTGCAATAGAACCAGAAATAAAATAATTTAAGTAGTTCCTTATTTATTACATCTATGATACGTCTGTAAAAATGATTTTATTTCTTCTAAATACTTTTCTCTAAGTTCTGATTGTCTCCTGATTAAATCTGTTGAACAAATTTCAAGTACTACTCTGGAAATAGCTTGATGAAATGCTGAGTGTTTTTCATGTTCTGTTAAGGGTACAGCTCCATCTTAATTTTCGTTTATTCTAATTATTTAGTCAAATTTTTCCCAAAAATAAAAAAAAAAATTCTCTAGATACCATCTTTTATTGATAACCAATGAATTTGTTAAATTTATTTCTACTCCTTTTAATTCAAAAGAATTAAATTATTTTTTTGTGTTAAACGTTTTAGCTCTTTATCTCTTACATTCTACATCTAAAATATTATTAAACATAAATTCTGATTTTAAATAGTCAAGCCATAAATCTGAATTCATTCAAACTTTCTATGACACCATTTCGAAATTCTAAATAATTTAATGTTTGTCTATTTATATTGGTTTGATAATTGATATTATTATTTTGGAAAAGAGTTAATACTATTTATCTTTTTATTATAGAATCTAAGTTATTTATTTCTAGTACTCTACGTTTAGTTATCTTTGCATCCGCAGTTTCTCCTACCGATGTCCTTAATGTTGTTAGCATCGTATTAGTCGCCCCTAAAAACAATTAAAAGCTTTGGTATTATCTCTAAATTTTTCCTCAACGTCATATGCGCTGTTGCCCCTGGCATGGTGTTGTTGGGGTTAGTGGTTTTTGATTCTATATTTTGTTTTTAATAATCATTATGTTTTATTTACATTATCTATAGTTCATCAATGTCTGCACAGCAGATGAGAAGACAAGGAGGATTGGCGGCCGTGCACGTGCACCGTGCTAGAAGTGCGCCAAAAGTGACCACTCAAATAATAGATTTATCTCATATTTATATATATAGCTAAACTTTAGTCGCAAGGACAACCGCAAGATTTTGCCGGCATCGGCTGCTACTCTGAAAAATTGCACCCGATCCCAGCGAAATCGCGGTAAAATTTCAGCCATAACCACGTCTCAAGACCGTGAGATAGGTGGTTACAGTCTGTGACGGAATCAATACGACGATCCTGCAAAATTCTCGTGCACCCTGAGAATATGAAGCCACCCAAGAACGACCGCCTACTGCATTTTCCCCGCGAGTGCTTTAGCGTAATGTCCACACGCAGGGAGGCTTTTCAGGCCATTGACCAGTGAAAGCTTGGCACCTCCAAGGGCGCCGATGATAAGGACCATTAATTTAAGAGAATATTTCGGGTAGAATCGTCGCAACTCCATTACAAGGTCTCTATACCTATCTTGCTTTTCATTCTTCTTGGCTATGATGTTTTTGTCAGCCGGTGCTTAAAAGTCGATGACGAACATGGTTCGCCTCTCGAAGTCAAGGAAAACTATGTCAGGTCTCGAGTGTGCAACAGAAATAATTTTCGAGAATATAAAGTTCCAGTATATGGGGCACTTCTCATTCTCGACAATTTACTCTGTTTCCCCAGGAGCGTTTAGCGAAGCGATATTGTGCCTTTGGATGTATATCGTTCCCGCATGCGTTTGACAACTTGATAGTATGTGTCCTATGGTCCTGCAGCTATCATCGGGAATGTCCTGGCTCAAAATGTGGCGACGATATGTTAAGGTGGAAATTGTACCATCCTGACCTGCCAAAATGAAACCCTCTGTACCCAACTTCAATCAGGGTCATTTAAGGAAAGCAAAAGTTAGCTCATAAGACATTGTCTAATCATCCACATTTCTGTGAAAGATGCCGTGCGTCCTCTTATCGAGGAGCTGTTCCCGGAAGTTTTACTCTTGTGTTTTCTGAATCCGGACTCTCAGAAGTGAGTCTTCTAGATAGACAAGATTTGATGCATTCTACTCACCCTTATTACTGAAGTTAAGTCCGAGTGTTTCAGCAGCCAACTTCGCTGCTTTGTACATAAACGCTCATTTGCCCACTTCTTCTTGCTTCCTGACTATTTCAAGAAGAGGGTCTCTTCCATTTTACGACTGTATGTGCAGTACCTAAAATAATCCCGTTGGAAAAACATTCAAGATTCAATATTTTGCGATATCAACGGATTTGAGCTCGTTCTTCGTCCACGGAACCACTTAAAATGAATAGACTACTACCGGGACGGCAAGCATGTTCGTTTCAGATACTTTGTTTCTCGCCGACAGTTCGGAATACCAAACCTGCCGGATGAGCCGTTTATATCTGCTTAGAAGAGTATCCTTTATAGATTTCACATCCTGATTGCGACTCTGTGTGACGCCCAGGTACGTATTTGTCTCTCCAGCGCAAAGGTGTCGTATGGTCTCCTGTTTCAAATAAACCCTAGCGCATTTTTCTAACCCAAATTCCATTCCTATTTCCTTAGCGTATCGTTCGAAAATTCCTATAGCTGTATGTAGTTACTCTTTATTTTTAGCACAGATCTTAACATCCTCCATGTAAAATACATGAGTGACCTTTTGATTTCGATTTGCAGGTTTGCCGAAATGGTATCCCTGGGAATAGCGAAGTGCTAGAGATAGTGTCAATAATGTGGGCTCATGGGGTCGCGCCGTAACACACCTGTTTGGAAAGTGACCTTGTTAGTTGTCACACGTTTTTTTCTAGATGAGATAGTAATTCTGGTTTTCCAAAGTGACATCAAGCTCTCTATGCACCTCACGATTTGCTGATGGATCTTTAAGCTTTCCAAGAGACAGATGATAAGTTTCTCGAAGGTCGAATTGAAAGCTTTTCGGTAATCAATCCAGGCCATTGATACGTCACGCTGGTAGGATTCTGCATCCTTACAGAAACATCTATTGATAAGCAGGTTCTCCAGACTGTTGTTCATACATTTCTTGCCACTCAGGTCCGATTGCCCAATCATATCATTTAGGATAGCTGTAAATATCTTATATACTGTGTTCAGACAAGTGTTTCGCCTGTAATTTTTTGGGTCAGCTGAGATGCCCATTTTCGGCAGGAGTACTGTTCGCCCTTCCACAACTATATATATTCCACTATTCCACCACTATTATATATATATATATATATACATTATTTATTTATTTTTTCAAAGAAACTTCTAAAGATTCTTTGTAAATCTCTGTAAATAAATTATTTCTTTATTTTCATAAAGAAACTTCTAAAAATAGATTGTGTATTGTTCCTTTGTTTTCTCAAAGGTACTTATGAACTTTCTAAATTTTATTATTATAAATCACTACGGTTTGTGCATGTCCTTGTGTGCACGTTCCCTTTGTTCTAATCGCAAAACTTGCTAGCTGTTTCACATATAAAATTTTATGATCATTTTTAACCTTTCTAAATCACTATTCCCGCTAGCAAGCATGCACCTTCTAAAAAATGTTAACCTCTATTTGAATGTGCTTAGCTGGATGCCCTGGCTCGTCCTACTGTCCACTAGATGGTCCTTGTTCCTTGTTTATGTCTTCTAGTTCGTTATCACTTTCATTGTCTACAATCTCTTTTTTTTCTATCGTGAAATTCTTCTAATTCGTCTTCTCTGCAATCCGTGCTGTTCCGGGCTCCTTTCTTTGTACCTCTCTCCTATTCTTTTTTGTCTTCTTTATCTTCTAATTTATGATCGCATATTCCCTTTCTATTTTGATTTTATTGCACTGGTTCGTACTAGGACTTTTAACTTTTTTGGCGCATTTTATTAGCTTGCACTGGGTCCATAACACTGGAGATATTATTCTCGTATCAAGGGCTTAAGTACGCACCAATGACAGTCACTGATTCTAGTCACATAAAATACTAGTTTATTCAACACGATTAACTTTTACACAACGACGCACAATGTGCTTGATACCATGGTCGATAGTCTTCTACGGCGCCGTTCCTGCTCTGGGAGATTTATGAAATGAGACAATTACATTTTTAAAGAATTTCTATTGAATAATTACTTTAAATTTAAAGGGTTTGGAGTAGAGGAAACGGAAGTTCATTTTAATGTCCATTTATTTCATTTTAATGTCGAATCCTTCCAGGATTCGTACCTACGTGCATACACGGTACCGATTTCCTGACAAAAAATCCGAATTATCATGGGTAAAATCCATGAGAGGAGTCTTTTGATACAATCATATTTGAAATTAGAAAGTAAAGTCATTAAAAATGTAAAGAAATTTATCCTTATATAAAGGCCTCATAGCAAAAGTAATTGATCTAAAACCGTTAAGATCATAGAGTAAAGAATAATTTTATTAATAATTATAATTATAATAATTTATTACTAAAGAAATACTAAAAAGATTTGTTCAGATCTTTTTCTGATAACAAAGATGCTACTCCTTCGGATTAAAAAACATACGACATATACTACAATCCTTGTGATTGTGATTTGGTTTATGTAGGAAAGACAAAAAGGAACATAAAAACTAGGATTAAAGAGCACATAAATGACTGTAAAATAGATAAAAGGAGCACTGCATTGGTTGATCACTCCCATGTTCATGGTCATCAGTTTTTATTTTCAAAAACTAAGATTTCAAGTACTGAAATCCACTATAAAAAAAGAAATGTGAAAGACATGTTTTACATTATCAAGAATACTAGCTCTGTAAATAAGAGATCGGATGTTGAATATCTTAGAAAAATCTACCAGTCTTATTTTTTCGACCCACAATTGTTAATAAAAAAAGTATATAAATTTCTTAAAACACTTTTTAAAAGAGGCGACATAATTCCTCTTCGTTTAGACTCGTATGCTAATATATATGGCCTCATATCGGTAAGTTTATAGGTTATGTTCCATATTCGGAAGTACGTTATATTTTCTATAGGAGTTTTTTTTGGATGAGAAACTTCGTTCTACGTTCAGCAGATAAATGATACGAAAGAAAAATTTTTATCCTGAAGAGGCTCCACTCCGTGGAGCGAAAGTTCCTTTGCAATAAACATAAGAATCAGTAGTTTAAAAGCCAACATATTCACATATCTTACTGTACTTAACAAAAACTTACATCTAATAATTGAAAAAAGAAAAAGTGGAATTTTCGAGAAAACGAAGCAGGTTGCAATAAATCGTTTGATAATTTTGTTTAAAGGATGAACGCTTTTTTTAATTATAAATATAAGAAAATGAACATACTTTTGTTTAATACCAATGCATATTATGAATTATAGTAATATTTTATTGAAATGGTAGATTTTCAGTGTAGCTGAGAATAAAAATTAGTGCAAAATGGGGAGAAAATATTAAAGTAATCATGAAAAATAAAATTTGTACGTGCTTGCGCAATATCAGAATAGGCAATCTTTGGCCAAGGTACGTCAATAATATAATATACATTTTATACAATAGTGTTGAGCACAATGTAGAGAAGTTTAAATTTTTGACAAAATGGAGTTTAATTTTAAAAAGACTGTGGGTGAATGTGGGACAAATACAAAGACCGAGTGCGCATCGCGAGATAAACGCAAGATTAAGCGCGAAACAAATATATTATAGAGCACGAAGCATCAACTCCAACAATCGCTTGTTCAAACTTGCTAGGGAAGCAAGCCGCGCATGCAACGTGCGATGAGAATTCTTGTATGATCTATTTGTTCCAGCGAAAAAATCATCAATGTTTATAAAAATCAATTTTAGTATAAATTAGTACTTGAAGCATACTATCATTAAATTAATCTTAGAATTGCTTTAAAGGTCACAAACTTTACAATTAACTTAATCAAAATCAGTTTAGTCGATGGGAGGAGTAGGATAAGAATAATCATAGGGATATATTTTCATCAAGAGACAATATGTCTAAGAAGGACGAAGAAGAATATGAGTATGAACTAGTAGCGTTTTTACGACGTGGTCCAAAGGGTGCAATAAAACAAGTTGATTTTGTACCCTATAGTTGGGTGTTCTAAAATAAAAAGGGGTAAATAAACTTCATTTAAGTAATAAACAAGTTTCTGTTAAGGTTAATGACGTTTTAAGGTTAGGAAATGGTTTATCCTTTTTAACGAACTTACGTAATATAGTTTTTTAGATATTTAGAGAAGTTGAGTCTAAAATATATTTGATTAAATAGTCAGATGATCATGAACTGCTTAGTACATAATTCGGCGCAAAATTTGTTGCACAATACAAACATTTCACAGTTTGATCGATTTTTTGCACAAATTACAAGAAAACACAACTTATTATTAAATCTAATAAATTAAATGATATCGCAACATGCGAAAAATGACAATAGAATCCTGAAAAAGGACTAAAGGAAGAAGTTTTTAAATATTTGAACTCATGGAGAATCAGTAATTATTTAGGTGAAAATATATTATGTCGTGATATGTTAGGTTATGACATTTACATTGGTAGAATATAGGGCTTACCCAAAATCCAGAAACCAAATTGTCCATTACGACCTGTTAATACTTCCTACTTATAAAATGGCACATTTATTTTAGAATATTCATAAAGAAGATTTAACAGTACCGAAAAGTTAACAAAAAATTTTATTTGAGTTTTTAATGAATCTAACAGTGACTTAATTTGATAATTATATTTACCGATACGTAAATGAAACTCCTATCGGTTCTGCCATATCACCTGTTTTAGCTAATCTTGTGATGCAAGATTTACCCTGGTAAAAATGCTAACCCATCAAAATTTATGGGTGGGCCCAAGCCTACTCAGCCCACACGGCTTCGAGGTCCCTGTTTCTATATAGTTTTCTTTTCGGCTTTTAGAAACTTACGAACTGGATATGATTAGGATTTGAAGTGTTGTGCATTAGGTACTCGACATCCATTACCTATCGGGTCCTACGTGGAACCTAGTCATTTTTCTATGTGTCCTAAGTGAATGTTAATTGGATTTTCGATGCAGTTTCTAATTGATGTTTATCAGGTTCGTAGTGACTTCCAAAGTGGCTTTGATTAACATATGATGTGTTGTGTATCCGGTACTCGCAAAGCATTTTCTATCAGTCCTAAGTGGTACCTAACCGGATTTTCTATAGGATCTATAGGATCCTAAGTACACAATTCGTCAATTTGGTACTTTTAGATGTAGTCACGCTTAAGGGCCTTGAAAAATCGCACTCGCTAATGATTCGAACCCTACCGATCCTAACTAAACTTGTATTCTACCGCGCGCTATACTCATTTTGTATTCGATACACATAGATCTTAGTTACAAAATTTCGATCATGATTAATGAGCAATTCTAAGGAAAATTGATCATTTTCCAGGAAAAATTAAAAATTATTTCTAATTAACTTTTACTTACTTAAAATACGGTTTAAGATTTTTTTCTTCAAATAGTTAAAATGATTATAAACTATCCAAAGGTAATAAGCAACTAGGAAATGTCAAGTGCAAAAATGTTTTAATGACCTTGGTGATTTAAAGATTTTCTGTAATACAAAAACCTCCATAGAACGCATAGTATTTAATTGATCAAATTATTTTATAATATGTGCTTATTCAGTTTTTAATACAAAATAACAGTTTTTAACAAAATATTTGAAAATTTTTAAAACAAAAAATCGAATTTCACTTATTTAATAATCCTCAACTAGGGGTTGTAAGACTTTGTAGTTGATGGGAAAGCTTAAGCGTGTAGGTAATAAGGGTCAAACGGACCTCGGCCTGCATGCGTATGCATATGGATGAAAGGGCCCCTATAAATGGGCTCTCCTGGGTGACTTAAATAGGATCCCTATAAACGTACTCGCCTTGTGTAAATGATTGTAGTATGATAGAAGGGTGAAAGAGCCTCGCAAAAAACCGGCCTTCTGGATCCCTCGGTCAAGGTACCTCCCGGGCTTATGTCCAATTTTTGGAATCGGCACTGTAATGGCACAGCGACTCAGAAACAGCCCTTCGTTGGTATGGTGGCCTGCGAACTAGTATTTATTGAGTGTCTTGCTCAATGCGACCATCCCCCTAAGACATGAATGTAGACTGATCGTGACCGTCGCAATTTGGGACGTAGGGGTAACAAAGGTGTCCTAACTGTCTCCCGGAGACACCGGATGACCACCCCGAGTAATTAGTCTTACCCTTGAATCTTTGGCTCTGCAGGGACGGACTTATTATTTCCTTACCTCGCCGGGAAATCAAAATGGATCACGCAAAATTAAAATTAAAAAAGAAGGAGAAAGAAAGGTGGCGAAGGGGGAAAGGGATTGGGTACTAACGGGTGTAACATAACCCTGTCCTCTTATTCTGTCTTTCCGGCAAGCCACACTCAGGATGTGGTTGGGCCCTTAGCACTTCCGGGAGCTGAGGGATTGACGCTTCCTCTGACTGAGATTATAGAAACGGAAGCAGCTAGTGGACACACCTGAAAACAAGTCTGAAGAGGCAAGCGCAGAGGGATAGTGGAGTAGCTACGGTACTTGGAACTTCGGCAGCCACAACGCTGATGACCAGCACTAAGCCTCATAAGCGAGGAAGGGGCTCAGAGGGCACCCCACCGGGGTAGGGGGGGGGGCTAAGCCTGTGAAGAAGTACAATGCAGTCCAGCAGTTGCCGAACAGGGAGTCGTCGGGGGCTGGATTGACAGCCTTTTAGAGGGCTGCCCATCTGACAATGGTGGCGATGAATGCAAGCTACGCGGATTTGCTGCTTACTATAAAGCAGTTTGACCTCTTCAGGGAGGCTTCCTGGAGGGAGCTCGAAAGAGTGTCCACAGATCAGTGACCAAAAATCAAGACCTCCTCTAGTTGGAGAGGGGTCTCTCTATTTATGGAAGTCGACTCAATAGCTAAAGCTTGGCTACACAGGCCTGTCGTAGAGACAAGGCCTTAGGAAGGTGGATCTCTTAAGGCGGCTGGTTTTAAGTTGCTCCAAAAGATGGTTAGGGCTACAGCGTAGTTCCCGGGTAAACTGAAAGACCCGTCTGTGGTCCTCCGGCAACATCTTGGAAGATAGTCACGAGAGGCCTCAGCAAGAGGAGACAGCGGTAGGATTCAAGTGTCCAAACTCCTTAGCCTCAGAGGACGGCTTTTGCAGTCCTCAACAACAGGCTCTTCTACCACTTTGGACACGTTAACTTTAAGGTTGTTGGCCAGGGCAGGAGGCACCTGTCAGTTTACAGGAACATCGGGAGCAGACCTAAACCAGTACTCCTGTTACCATTACCCAAATTAACTTGCATCACATCAAAGGCTCCTCTGAGCTATGCTCCAGAGACCTGTAAACTCATGTATAGTCACGGATCTTAAAGGAATCGGCTTACTGTCCATACGACAGTGATACCGACAGTGATACCACGTACACTGGTGGAATACTGCAATATAAGGAGTCTTCCTCTTCTGCTGGTGTGCGATGCTAACTCCTACGATATTTTGTTGGGCAGCGCGGGCATCAACTCAAGAGGTAATGATCTACTGACATACATAATCATCACTTATTTAGATATTCTTAATGCGGGGAACATCCCAAAGTTTCGTAACTCGGTCAGGGAGGAAGTCATTGGCATCACTCTCTGCATCGGTAGTTTTAAATATAATACCAAGCAGTTAAGAGTTTTATATGAACCCACTCTCTCAGATCATTCACAGGTAGAGTTCATGTTGGAACCCATAGTACCCGCTGGCTCTGAATGGGCTAGAAATCCAAGAAGAACGGACTGCAGTCAGTCTGGTGGAATGAAAAACTCGAAGAGCTTCGCATGGAAACCAGGCAGAGTTTGAGAATGGCCTGTGCTGGCAAAACGGAGGAATTATGGACCTCATTTACGACAGTGAGGGATGAATATAGGAGTGCAATACGTAAGGAAAATCATCAAAGCTGTACCAAATTTTGCACAGACATCGAGAAAGGAGCTTTACGAAGTTAAGAGAAAAGCGGACGACACCTCCGAGGTAATGAAAGCAGCATGTGGCCTAACTGGGCCCGAAATGGTGGCTAGCCTACGACATTCTTACCCCAGCCAGGGTCAGGGGGGCCCTGAATTCCTTCAGTCCTTAGACGTCTCCTAGTCGGGATAGCATATATCCAGGCTTCTTACAGAGGGGTGGTGATATGATCATAGGGCCAATGGTTAGACTTGCTAGGGCTAGTCTGACGTTGGGTTATGTTCTAAGAATATTAGATTCATGGTGTAAGAATACTGGACTATCAGTGAATCACAGTAAGACGGGCGCAGTTATATTCGCCATATTGCATAGTTAAGGAACCACAAATACATTGAAACTGGCAGCGCAACAGCTGGAAATAAAAAAACAAGCCGAATATCTAGGAGTGATTTTTGAACATTAGCTGTCATGGAACGACGACCTGGAAAACATTTGTAAGAAGCTAGTAGCGACTCTTTGGCTCTATTCGAGAGCCATATGGATAAGCTAGGGCTTGAAACCGCATACTGTGAAGTTTCGACTGGAAAGGATCAAGGGACTGAATCTAAGAGAAATCACTGGTGCCTCGAAGTCGACACCCACAATGGCTCTCGGAGCACTAATAAGTTTAAAGCCCCTCCATTTCGCCATTAAGGCCTTGGCTGCGAAGGCGCTGTGGAGATTAAATGTGGTAAACGATACCAATCGACATCACAAGCTCCCGACACTGAGCATGCTCAAGGAAAAAATGTTTAAAAAGTAACGAGTTAGACTATGCACGAAAGAGGAATGGGTTAACGGTGATTCACACCTGTCCAGTGCTGGAGACAATTGGTTTACAGATGGCTCCAGGAACAAGGAGAACGTTGGAGCCGGCGTATATCGTAGAAATAAGGGAATGGCCTTAACAATCGCGATGGGGTCCTACGCTACAGTTCTACAATTTGAGATTATGGCCATGCACCCGTACTCCTATAAGTCAAAGAAGTATGGCAGTAAAAGAAACATCTGTATCCGCTCACACAGCAGGGCTGCTTTAATGACCTTGCATGGAACAACGACAGGGTCGCTACCAGTTTGGAAGCGCTTTGAGGCGCTCAGTAATCTAGCGGCAGACAACGGAGTCACTCTGCTTTGCATTCCGGGACTCAGCGACATCAAGGGCAATGAGATATCGGGCAGGCTAGTAACACTAGCAGCAAAAGAATATTTAACTGGAACCAAGCAAGTTGTAGGGATTTCCAGTAGGTTAGTCACTGAAGATATTAACGGTTGGCTAACCTAGAAACATCAAAATTAGTGGGGTTCGAAGAAAGTCTTCTCTGTCGTATGTGCGGCAAGGATACGTTTACTCATATCGTTTGTCAATGCCCTGCGATTGCGGGGAAACGTTTAACGCTCACGGGCAGTTACTGCAGCAATGAGCCTGAAATATCAGCCAACAGCGTGTCTGTGGTAATCTCCCTATGAACAGGGCTTCGGGTCTTCCTTAAGGCTTATAAAGGACGCAACGTTATTTATATTTCAGTACAGACCTAAAACTTTTGTTCCTTTAATAATCAAAACGTTTAAAAACGAGCCAGAAGTAATAAATAATGAAGAAAATCATGTAAAAAATGCTTTAATAACCTCAATGACAAACGAATAATTGCATGCTATACAAAAAGTGAATAAAGTGTACAGTTTTTAATGTATCAAATTCTTTTATTATACTTTTTTATTCATGTCAGTTTCAAACGTAGACTTTTTAGATATCATTTTAGATATCATTTAAAATCTTCTTAAACATTGGTTTAAAATTAACTTGTTAAGATTAAAATTGTTTTTTATTTTTTTTTAGGAATCGTAAAAACTTTTTGTTATTCTTATAAAACCTTTCACAATTCTTAAAAAGATAAAAAAATTTGTTCCACACCTGAAAAGACGTACAGTTTAAAAAAATTTTTAAATCATTTCAAAATTTACATTAACTTTGAATCTTTTTTAAATTTTCTTTAAGAAAAAAACATTTCTTGAAATTATTCGATTTTTTTGTTGTAAATTGGCTACTAAGTGTTAAATGTGTTAAATTGTATTTATAATTGCTCCTTTTCTATGCACAGTAAAATGTTGCTACTAATTAAATAATTGTTCTTTTTCCAATTAATTTATTTTTTATTTTTATGTGTTGAAAATGGAATGTTCGAGACTGAAACTGTATTTGAATGGAATTTGAAATTGAATCATTTGGACGTCTTGACGACATCGTTACGACATCTTTGCGATAAGATTACTACATCCTATAGTTAAGGTGCCTTTACGATCTGACTTTACGATATCGAAAAGACACAGTAAATGTATAGAAATATGATGTCTAAAAGTTGTCGTAAAAATGTAACAATATCGTAATGAAGTCGTCAAATTTTGTGCCCGCTGAGAATATTCTCATCATTAGAACGCCCTCCAAAAGCATGAAAGCCAAATTCAGTAAGATTGTATTATTTGTCTTATTATTTATTATTTACTTTATTTATCACCTGGATTCACCTGGATTATTTATCACCTTTATTAATTAATTAATTTATTTATTTATTTATTTTGAAATGTTTGCTTTGTTTAAATATTTTCAATTACAAAAATATAAAATTGGGATTAAAAATTATTTTTCACCACATCCGTCTGTGTGGCAATTAATCGTGAAATCATAAAATTTCCGATATTATGTTTTAAAAAGCTTTTTAATGCATTATTATTCGTAAAACAGTTAATAAAAATAGTGAAGTGTGATAAATTAAAATTTATTAAATTTGTTCTTTTTCTTGGTTGCTTTGTGTTATCCAAATGTATTCAGAAAATATTGCCAGTGCTAGGTACACAAAGGGTTTTAATTTAACAGATAACTTCTACTTATCTGGAGATTAAAAACGCGAGGAGAAAAACGGGAACCAGAAGTATTCAATATTTCTCACATATGTCTGTTAGCCCTGCGGTTATTTAGCGCGGGTCTCCCGCGCTCATGTGACCTTATTCAGCTTAACCAATGCTTTCCATCTTATTTTAGTTTTAGGATGTTTTAGAAAGCGAAAAAGTCAAGCTTTTTTAATTGACTTAAAAAAATCCACATGGCAGATCAACTTAGAAATGTTTTTTTTTAATAAAAAATAAACGTGAAATGATTTTTTTTATTTCATAACGATTATTCTGATTGTAATCCTCGTTAAAGAACATTTCCAAAACGCAATTAAAAAATGAAATTGTATATCGTTACCAGTCAGTTTATAAGTATCCAAATCCCACACGATTCGATAAAGGATCAGTCAAGAGACAGATAATTATTTATTTATAAAACGTTTTAAAATTAATATAAAATGCGTCTTGTTGGATTATTATTTTTATTCCTTTAAGCCTTTTCTCGGGTGAACTCTCCTGCACAAATTCAACAGCGTGCAATCGAGATCCGTTTATCAGATAGTATTGTTAAGTGCAACTTCTCGCTAGCTTTTAAAATAGTTTCGCAACTGTATAACTTGTCACGTACACGATGCACGAATCTTTCATATGTACAATGCTTTTATCTCATTGATGTCGGCGTAAAACTAGCTTTCAATCGCCGAATTAATGTAGTGCATTCAGTTCTTTGTTATGCTGATTGCCCTGATCTTGTTGGCAAGATGAGCGAAGTCTTCAGAAGCAATCTGAGACATGTAAGGAAGGTTTTTCTCACCTATCGCTGTATGCTGAATACCCTTAGATTCAGGAATACTTAGATATTTATATAACTCGCCCTCAGCCTTTGCACCGATGTCATTATCGTTCTCGTTCTCTGGCTGTACATCAAAATCATCACACGACTAATCAGGCTATTAAATACGTTGATCAAGTGTTAAATCAAAGTAGCTTTAGTAATTCCTATGAATTTGTGGAAGACTATTGTCCTGTTTTCAACCCGCCAATTCACAGAACAGTCGCGCTTCGAAAATGTAAATGCTACCTGCAATGGACCGACGGCATTCTCACTATTTGATCTCGGCGCGCGCAATTATAGCTCTTATAATTTTGCAATATTTTCGTACCCCTCCACTTGATTTTCTAGTTTGAAATACTTCATTGAGTTACAGCCATATCTATTTTGGTTTTTGAACATCCCTTTCTATTTAAAAATATTGAATTTAATAATTATATTCACTTTGAGATCATAAAAATAAACTGGATTGTGTCAGTCTACGGCTTCTGCACGTTTTCAACAACATGTATGTATACGTAATTTTGAGAAAAGCTTTATGTTTATAGTTTATTATTAACTCAGGGAAATGTAACAATTTCGGATTTATAAAATGATCTTATTTCGAATATTTTTCAACAGAAATTTTAAAAACTGTTAATTATTCTTTTATACTGCAAATCATTAATTTATGAATGGAGCTCTTTGCTCTAATTCTAGGTTCTAATGTGCAATTCTATTCTTTGCGCGTATTTTTCTACACTTATCTCATTGCAAACGTATTAAATTGCTAAGACGAAAATAAACTCACCGTCAGCTCTTGACTAAACAACATAGGTTTTACTTCTAACTCTGTTGTATTACAATATTCCAGAAAAATACTTCGACATCGGAAATCTTCAATTGATACTTATGAGCGTCGAAAATCTCGCAGACATTCTACTGGAAAATCACCGTTGTTGATGTCTCTTAGTGCACACTTGAGTCCCAGACTAAACCATTCGCTTGGAATAAGCTCACTGAACGATACCCTAAATATTGATCTTAACTATACTCTGAATTCAAGCAAACCTGAGGACGATGATGATTCTAGTAGTTCACATAGTTCCCAAGGTCTTGGAGACATTCAGATGAATAGTAGCTACAAGGAGAACAAAGTCGGTCTTCCAGGTAGGTTATCCCAAATACTAACATACCTAATATACTGATTTGATTTTGCGCTGACCGTACCATACTAACCTGAGGCATGTTATTCTACAATAAGCCCTCCGTAACCCAGCTCTTTTTTTGCTGTTTTCGTCACAAAAGTAGGTCGTTTATGGCTGGTTGCTCTTTTTTAAAAGCTTCAGAAAAATTTGGAAAACGTTTTTTGCTTTCCTCGGAGCTTGTAATACATGCCCTCTAGGATTTTAGAGATTTTAGAGATCAAATCTCCACCTGCATTGGGAACATCCGGCGACATGTTTTTTAGCGATGTAGGTTACGTGGGTCTTTGTCCCTCTATCGATTTATGTCCCTGTATCGAACATGCAGAGAGGATGTTGTCCTTTTGAATTAATAAGGTGCGAAATGCAAATAATTAAAATATTTGTCATAAGGACAACCGCAGGATTACGCCGGGATCGGGTGCTAATCTGAAAATTTGCACCCGATC
>JAAAKG020091842.1:0-16287 GCA_010014905.2 Druon quercuslanigerum | reverse complement strand
ATATGTATGTATGTATGTATTGTTATTATTATTAATGCTTTGGGTTGAGATTGTAACAGCCCCTGACACCTAGGGTATACCCGTTGCGTCCCCTTATAACCTCAAGCTTGACATCATAGCCCTTCCCAAAGGGAGAGGACCGCTGCCACGCTGTTGGCCGATATTTCAGACTCATTGATACAGATAATGCCTGTGAGTGTTACACGTTTCCCCGTAATCGCAGGGCAGTGGCAGAAGATATGAGTAGACGTCTCACTGTCCTCTCTGCACAGTCGACAGAGTGGACTTTCTTCAAGCCCTGTCTCAAGTCTGTGGTGCCGGAGGTTTTCTTGTCGTATACACATTTCTGTTAGGACTTTGACTTCCTGTCTCCCGAGCTTGAGTAATTCCTTTGCTCGGTGGCGGTTTAGCTTTGAGCCTAGGAGTGTTTTAGCCTGTCTGCAGCTAGAGACAGAACTCCACTCTTTTTGATGTTCTATGGTCAGCCAACTGTTAATATATTCAGTAACCAACCTACTGGAAATGCCTACAACCGTCCCATATCCGGTAATATTTTGTTTTGCTGCTAGTTTAGCTAGCCTGTCCGATATCTCATTGCCCTTGATTCCACTGTGTCCAGGGATCCAAAGCAGAGTGACTCGGTTGTCTGTCGCTAGCCTATTCAGTGTCTCAAAGCACTCCCACACTAGTAGTGACGTGGTCCTTGTTCCATTAAGGGCCATGACAGCAGCCTTGTTGTCTGAGCAGGTGCGAATGTTCCTTTTATTGCCATACGCCCCTGCCTTACAGGCGCACTGGAGTATGGCCATAATCTCAGATTGTAGAACTGTGGAATAGGACTCCATCGCAATTGAGAAACCCATTCCATTCCTCCTACGATATACACCAGCTCCTGCGTTCTCCCTATTCTTGGAGCCATCTGTGAACCAGTTGTCTTCATCACTGGGCAGGTGTGCCTCACAGTTAAGCCATTCTACTCTTGTGAATAGGCTAATACGATACTTCTTGTCGAAGAGATAGCGACGAGAGGACATTTTGTCCCTAAGCATGCTTAGGGTCGGCCTCCTAACAATATCGAATGGTATCCGGACTATCGTCGAGATACTGCTATCATTTACCATATTTAATCTCCATGCCGCTTTCGCAGCCACGGCCTTGATGGTGAGATGGAGGGGCTCCAAACCTGTAAGTGTATCCAGAGCCATGGTGGGTGTCGACTTCGAGGCACCCGTGATGCCTCTCAGAATCAGTCCCCTGAGCCTCTTCAATCGAGCCTTCACAGTAGATAGTTTGACCCTGCTCCACCAGACCACCGCTGCGTAGGTTAGCCTGGGTCGCACGATCGATGTCTACATCCACATAAGTGTCTCCGGCTTCAAGCCCCAGCTTTTCCCTATGCCTCTCCTACAGAGCCAGAGAGTCGCTACTAGCTTCTTACAATTGTTTCCCAAGTGCTCGTTCCATGACAGCTTCTTATCTAGGATAACTCGTAGTAATTTAGCCTGTCCTTTGATTTTCAGTTGTTGTGCTGCCAGTTTCAGTGTACTCGTGGTTCTCCACTTATACCTTCTGGTTAATACAACTGCATCCGTCTTGCTCGGATTGACTGATAGTCCAGTCTTCTTACACCAAGAATCTTCTATTCTTAGTGCTTGCTGCATTACTCCCAAGAGCACATCCAGATGCTGACCTAGCACGATAACCAATATGTCGTCCGCGTAGCCTATGACGTGGTGGCCTTGACTCGTGAGCAGATGTAGGAGTTCATCTACAACCAGGCACCACAGCAGGGGTGATAAAACACCTCCCTGCAGACATCCCGAGTCAACGGTTCCACATAAAAATGTATCACCCTTAGTTGTAGTTAGGTTTCTATTGGGCAACATGTGGCAGGACCATTCTACAACTGCCATAGGCACTCCGTGTGAGATCATGGCCGCCCTGATCACCTCTCCTGAGGTGTAGATAAAGACTCCTTCAATGTGCATGAAGGTTCCAATCGCAAGGCCTTTCAGCTTCAGTTGTCCTTTGATTAGGTTAACTGCTGTGCTTAGGACCCTCTCTGTCGAGTGACCATCCCTATAGGCGTGTTGACGCTTGTGAAGTGGCCTACTTGACAAGACCTTATCGCGGATATATCTGTCCACAAGTCTTTCCACAGCTTTTAGTAGGAAAGATGTGAGGCTAACGGGACGAATATTCTTGGGTAAAGTATACCCAATCCTGCCTGCTTTCGGAATAATAACTACTCTGGCACCCCTCCATGCCGCCGGAACATAACATAAAGTCAGACTTGTCCTGGCAAGTCTCATTATCGGCCCTATGATGATTTCACCAGCCTTCTGAAAGAAGACTGTATATATACCATGCGGACCGGGAGACTTGTAAGGACTGAAGGACTTCAAGGCCCACTAGACTCTGGCAGGCGTAACAATGTCGTTGGCTAGCCGCTGATTCGGGCCCAATTGGGCCACAGGCGACTTTAATTGCCTCAGAGTTGTCCTCCCCTCTTCTCCTAACTTTGTAAAGCCCGCAAAATGTGCCTTGATCAGAACAACCAAGGTGTCCCCGTCCGACTCCGAGTACCCTCCGCAGGGCAATTTCAGAGCGCCGAGAATAGCATCCGGATTTCGAGAAAGCAGCTCATCAAGTCTAGCCGCCTCTGCGTATTTCACTCCTATATTGATCCCTCATTGTCCTAAATGAGGTCCAAAGGTCCCCATTCTTGCCATTAGTGGCACGTGTGAACCTCTCTTTGGTTTCCCTACGAAGCTCTTGGAGTTTCCCATGCCACCAGTGTGTCTCTCCAGCCTTACGGACTCTTGATGGTCGACAGCTACCTTCATGAGTAGATTTTATGGCTTTCATGAAAGTCTCGGCCGCCATCTCCAGGGTGTCCGCGTCTCTAATTGACCTAGGCACTTCCCGACAGTGCATTTCTTAGTTCCGTGGAAAACTGAACCCAGTCCGTTCTACTTGGATTTCTAGCCCATTGAGAGCCAGAGATGAGCCCAAAGGAGTCTAACTCGAACGCTATCTGTGATTAATCTGAGAATGTGGGTTCATCTGAGACTCTCCACTTCTTGATGTTGTCCGTAAAACTACCGGTACAGAGAGTGATGTCAATGACTTCCCCCCTGAGCGAGTTACGAAACGTCGGGGTGTTCCCCGTATTACGAGTATCTAAGTCAGTAGTAATTAGGTATTCCACTAGATCATTGCCCCTTGGGTTGACGTCCGTGCTAACCCACAGAGTATGGTGGCAGTTAGCATCGTACCCCAACAGAAGAGAAAGACCCGTTACCTTGCAGTATTCCACCAGTGTACGTACCACTACTGGTGGATTGGTATCACTGTCATATGAAAAGTAAGCCGATCCCATGACCAGCCTCCCTATTCCTTTTAGATCCGTGGCTTTTACCATCAAATCCCTGGAACACAGCTCAAGCAGCGGGACGTCTGTGTGCTGTGCAGCCATACCCCTCTGCAAAACTGCAGAGACCCTTTGCTGTGGTACAAGTTAATTTGGGTAATGGTTTGACCGGAGGCAGTCATTTAGGTCTGCTCCCGATCTCCCTGTGCGACGACAGGCTCCTTCTGCACCTGGCTGGCAACTTTAAAGTTGACCTGTCTAAAGTAGTAGAAGGGCTTGTAACTGAAGACCCCAAGAGCCCTCACCTGAGACTCAGGAATTTGCACAGCAAGGAGGTGTTTAGTTCCTAATATAGAATATATTAAATTGAAGATCATACTGTAATTATTATAATATAAATTCCTTATGTTTAAAACCCAATAATAAATTAAAATATTTGATATTTATCTCTTTGGCTGAATAATAAATTATATTATTCTAATGTGTACGACTTTTTTGTTGTAATTTGACAAATGGGCAGCATTCAGAAAAATAGTATGATATAATTTTCCTTAATTATTATATATAATTGTAAGCGGGCAGGTAAACCACCTATCATTTTAGTTCCCAAAAAAACAATAAGGCTAACAGGGCGCGCTATTGGACCTTTAATTTTAGTACCTGGAAGGCTCAGGCACATAGGGCGCGTTGCGGTGCGGCAGTCAAAATGAAATACACGGTACGAGCATGTGAACTCGCCACGAGCCAATACCTCAGCCGTGTGATAGCAATACTCCGCCGTGAGTACCAACTCATCGACCTACTGATGTATCGATTCATTGAAGGTCGTGGCTGACGCGAGAAAGTTCAAATAAAATAAAAATTTAGGGATTGTGTCTTCGTCCTATTTTAGTATAGTTAGGAGCTGTTGTTTCGAGTATTGTAACGTAAAATAATTTTCGAAAAATTTAATTGTTTAACATTTTGCACATCTGAAAAAAAAATATTCTTAAAAATTCGTTAAAGAAAATTATACGCGATTTTGGTTGCAAAACCACTATACGGGATCGAAAATTTGGTGGAAAAGTGCAAAAAAGTTCTAAATATTTTATTATGGCAAATCCATGATTCAAGCCCTTTCCAACGCCTATGTAACGTGGCTAAAGATCTACTTCTTACTCCCTAGGGAGTAAAAGTTATTAGGAGCGTGAATTAATTTTGAGGGATTTCTAAGAAATGGCGTTACTTGCACTGTATAGATAAGAATGAATCATGAATTATGATTAGAATGGTCTTAAGATATTTTTCTGTTTTAAAAATGTTATCAGTTCATGATGAACTTTCAGCGTTAAGAAACATGTAGCTATAAGTATAATTCTAACTTTTCTACATAAAATAATTCGACAGAGAATACGAAGAAACATATGATGAAATCAAAAACTTAAGTTTAAAAAAGCAAACTAGATAAAGAATTAGTAAGGTTTTTTTGGTAGAAATTTTTTTAATTGGCAATTTTACTAACTCGTCTTTCTTTCATATATAGTTTCGTTTTTGAAAGAAACGGAAAAGTCACCTTTTTTTAAATAATCATATCGGGAAAGAGTTTTAAGATACATCAGATACAAAATAAAAATTAACATTCTACTTCTGTACACCTTTGTGTTCAGATCACTTCAACCAAATAGTGCTTACTTTATATGAGGAATAAGCGAACAACGCACGGTAAATTCACTTAAATTAATTTCTCGATAGTCGCGCATAGTCCAGCTTAACAAAATTTTTGCTTGCTTCTGAATATTACAATTTTCTATGAATCTCAGTATAGCGCATAGTCGAGCGAAATGAACTTTTCGCCTACTCCTCAATATCATAATTTTCTACTAACTATACAGTATAGCGCAGTCGAGCGATATGACTTGTTCGATTATTTCTTATTATTATAATTTTCTACGAATGTCAGTATAGCATGCATATTCGAGCAGTGTGAACTGTTCCATTACTCGAATATTGGAAAACAATTATAAGACACCTCATATGCAAAATCAAGAAAAATATTCTACGTCTCTACACCTTTACGCTAAAATCACTTGAACTAAACAGTGTTTAGCTTATATGAGGAATAGGCGAAAAATGTGATAAATCTATTAGAATTATTTTTTTAATCATAGAGAATATTGATTTAATCATTTTTCATAGAATATTTTTCAAAGACAATTTAAAACTTTTGTAAAATTATGTGAAGAAGAAGCAAACATTTTTTTCTCTAACTTTATGTTGGCAAACAAAATGATGGTTATCCAAACTTACAGAAACAATTATTATCTGCGTTTTTTCAAAAAATAAATTTAGTACGTTTTGTTCGATTACTCCTCAATATTGTAATTTTCCATGAAATTCACTGTAGCGCACATTAGAGCGATACCAACTTTTGCACATAAAGCAGTTACATAAAAACAGTGCATTAACAAGTTGGACATTCAAGCAAAATATTTATCGTCAAATTGTAAGATGATAATTTTAGAGCGCACGGTTTTTACGGGTACGATTACTTTTTCTCTGATTCCGCAAACTTCCCAAATATGAGGCATTTCTAATTGCCGACAAACATTTTTTTATATTCTAGTTTCTACACGCGAAAATAACAATCTCCATCATCCGGCATATCAATTATTTCTAATATTTACGCAATAGATCCAGATTCAAGCCGAACAATCGTGTGATTGTACCAGGACTCACGATTATAGTCTATACTATGCAAAGTTTGTTTTCGAGAAATGTATTTTGTAAATATTTTAGCCCCTTCAGTTTTTTCATCAACTGCAATCGTAAGTTTACCGAAGAAAGTAACACCATTTTTTATTTGATCGCTAAGCGTGAACTTTTTGTCTGAAAACAAACTTTCACAAAATATTTTTGCAACAGGCGAAGATGAGAAATCACAAGTTTTACACTTATATGATATGATATTCATATTTTTTAATATAATCTGTAAGCCTATACCTTTATTTTCCGTGGGCAAATTTTTCAGAAAACCAATGTTACTCTCAAAACAAAAAATAGATGTTTGTCGGAGAGGCCCAGGACGAATAACACACTCAGTCATGTTCGTCATCATGTGTACATTAAATTTTATCCAAACCAAACCATACAATTCTTCAAGTCCTTTCACAAAATTCCTAATGTGTAAGTCGCATTCCTGTAGTTCTTCATGAGTAATCTCAAGTTTTAAAAGATAATACATGGACTTCACTAATAAAGTATATGTTCGCAGAAAGTTCACCAGCAATAATTCCATACACATAGGCAAGAAATAATAAATAAACCACAATTTCCAATCAGTTCCCTCGCAAACTGATCTGTCGCTTAGTTTTTTAGGCAATCTATAAACTTCGTGACCCGGTTGTATGGCCATCAAACGTTCATCAAGAAGCTTAATCGCAGTCCGAGAAAAATTAGAATTGATCATATCTTCAGTTGGTCCGAGTAGGACAGTTTGAAGATAATCAAAGCAGATTGAACAGACAATGTCGAAAGTGGGGAGAGAATTTACAGTAGAAGGCCCTTTTATTTGAAACGGATATCTAACGCAACCTTCTGCATGAGTCCCTTTCAAGTAGCAAAAGCTACATCCGTAATACCCATTGTATTTAATTCTGTTTTGCATTAATGCCATAGCTAGGGAGTCAACCGACGAGAATAACGGATTGAATTTAAACCAATAAGTTTTACTATCTACTACATCTTTACTCAATGCTATTGCTTGATCTACAAAGATTTTTAAAAATAAATTCAGTAATTTACAACTAGGCTCACGAGAAAGTATCATTTCTCCAACAAGGAGAATAGACTGAAATCTCATTAAAAATGGTAATTTATTAAATAGTACCAGGATGAAGTAGGCCACCCTCAATGTCCGATATATTTGTTTTTAATTCAAAAGATTTTCGCGAATTAAGTTTGTCCACAAATGCTCGTGAGGTTTATGGATTTTTAAATAACCGCGTGATTTGAAATTGCAATTCTATGCAGTGAAAACAAATTGGAGAGTTCAAAGAAAGTGCATACTTTTAAGAACATCTGTCACAAATGAATTCTTTAAGATTACATTTTGTGAACGCCTGCCTCTCTGTTACAAGTTACGGTTCTGTACATTCCACACAATAAAAATGAAGTTTGATCTTATCTGCTGGTGGATCGAAAACTTTTGAGAGCATGTAATTAGAAATTTCTATATTATCAAATTCGGATCCACCACACATTTTAAACATTTCGAACATTTTTAGGCGAGCTTCTAATACCAGGTTAAATCTGGCAGAGTATCCCATAATCATATCGATAACATCATCTACAGTTGTCTTTGTTTTTGGAAACATTACTCTCCCTTCGAAAAGCAAACGAGTACGGACTTTTTCTGCACTCTTATTTGCTAAAAAATTGTTTTCGCTATAATAGTCTCCTATTTCACTTTTTTTAAATATTCACTAGGTTTGGCGGCACATCTGCCCATTGATTTGTCATCATCACTCATATCTTCAGTTTTCCGATTCAATTTGAGAAATTGAGCTGGACATTCCACAGTAGCGTGATCCTCCGCTGTACAAATGATGTCATCAACCCTACTTTCCAAATTTCCTGCTGCATATTCAATTGAAATTTCCTGGCAATATGGCTCATTCACGTTATCTATAGGTCCTAGTTGAAGAACATCCAAGGATTTCTTATTGGCAGTCTTGAGTAGAGGTATATCTACAAAACTGATTAATGAGTCATATATTGAAGAAATATGATATTGTTTTGTTATCATAAAAACAATTTTTTTCCTGCTTTCAAACTTGGGAATTTTGTCTTTTTTAAGCAAAAAATAGTTCAATTTGTTCAAAATAATATTCAGGTAACACACAAAAAACTGGTGTTTTTTGCACATTTTAAGACAACTCTAACTTGAAAAAAGTTTTTCTTTTTAATTTTTAATTATATATTATTATTCGCTATAAAAACATCTTCCTAGAAAAAAGTCAAAATAATTTTTTGACCTATAGAATTTTAATTTTTTTATTTTCCAAATTAACTATTGTTAGGCGAATACAACTTTTACCGACTATTAGAATCAGATTTTCAAAGAAAGGGTTGATTCGTCCGGCAGGAAAATAAAACCTGGAAATACGTGAAATTAAAAAATTTTATACTAGTTAAATTGAATCAAAATACACTAAATTTTAACAAAAGATTTGAATTGTCAAATATAAAATATAAATTTTAAACTAAAAATGGAATAAAGAAATTAAACTTCCCACCAGGTAGTTGAATTTTTAAACAGAAAAGATCATTTCCCAACGAAAAGTGCAATTAAATGAGATTTAAACCAAAATATATTTTAATTTAAATTAAAAGAAGTTAAATGCAATCAAAAACTACAAATTTCTAACCAAACCTATGAATTAATATAGAATTATTAAATGTTTTGTTAAAAAAATAATAATTTTTTAACATAAAAAATAAATTTTCAACAAAGTAGGTAATTTTCAACACATAAAAAAGGAATTTTTAACATATGACAATTGAATTGAAACTGAAAAAATGATTTGCTGAGGAATTATTTAAATCCTCTTCACAAAAAGAATTGATTTCTTACTAGTATATCCACTGTTGAATTTTCAATCCAAACGGATATTCAACAAAGTAATTGAAGGTTTAGCCAAACAGTTAAATTTAAAATCCGAAAGTATGAATTTGTAACAGCAATATCTGAATTTGTTTTACAAAAATTAACAACCTTGTAGAACAAACATATTTTACGTAATGTTACGTAAATCGTAGTGACGCACCTTGTACTTAATCCAATGTTTAGCTATCTTGGACCAAATTGCATATGTTTTCTCACATGCATATCGTGGGGTGTAAGCTAGATCAAAGCGCAATGGGCACTGAACCATCCTCAGGACGTCTTCAAAACGTGTAACATAGTTCACGAATATTGAAGTCGATGTAGCAAAAACGTACGAAAATGGAACGACCCTAGACAAAGTACATGGCACTTTGTAAGAACGTTAGTTTTATAACTTTTAAAGTATCAAAATATACGTCTTATGATCGTCTCCAGTGTTTGATACGAAATTTAGGACGCCACGGCTTAGCTCCCTCACTAGTGAGTTGAATCTTCAATGGGTTAATTAAAATTTTGCCGATACGAAGGAAGTCTTGATAGATTCTTTACAGGATCCCTACAGGTTCATTGGAGGTCAATTAGGATGTGTATACGTTCCGACAAGAGTTCCCTTGTCCTCTGCATGTTCCTTTACAAGTTTGTGTACAGGTTCGTATTTCAATTTGTTATGCTGAACCTGTAACGTTTTTGTACGAGATATGGCCATAGTTCTGGCAAAGGAACATGCACAGGAACAGTTACGGGATCCCGTATAAGGTTTTTCAGCAGGGTTTTATCTGACACATCATTCAAACTCGCTTAATTAACAGTAAAACTACGCATAAGTTTTGCTACTACTAAGATATGCTAAAACAAAAAATTTCTAAAGAAGTTTTTGAATTATTATAACTGAAATAAAGGAAGGGACAAGAATAAAACTGTTTCCATATTTTAATTACAATTTGTATTTAATGTTTGAAAATCCAGCTAACAGGATTACAATTATCATAACTATAATACTATACTTTAAGGTAAAAGTTTTATCACAGTAAAAGTTTACCCATTTCAATTTTAAATTCAAATCTCAGTTGTCTAAATACAAACAATCTGAATATTTTATGTATAACAATGAAGTAAAAAGTATTTGCAATATCGTAGAATCCAATGTAGTATGAATTAAACAAAATAATAAACATATGCACTACATTTAAAGCACGGATCTGCTATAACACGGGTGCCCGATCTTCGCAACCAATTCATAATGTAATTATAAAAAAATCAAAACTTTAAATTCGAAAAAATAAAAATATAAAATATAAAAAGGTTTCAAAGTTAGTTGTAAATAGAGAAAAGCAGACTTATTTGACTTACGGACTATAGTCGATGCTAAAGCGGTTGTACCAAATCTCAAATTATTTTTAAGACCATACCAGGAATAATCCCTTGCCAAAGAATCCGTCAAAACTTGCTTCATAATGCTTGATAATGGCTGTGATCCATATTACTGCTTTTGCCTCTAACCACAGATCCAGATCCGTCATACAAATTTTCGGCCAAAATTGAAGTTGTCAGTATTCTAAATTATAGATTAAAATCTAAATGAAAAAATGGTTAACAAATGAATTCTCTCTTTACGTATGCGCTATTTGTTATTTCACAATTTGGATATCGATGGTACTCTGTATGCGTAAGTTTAAGATAATGAAATGAAATGAACAGATTTTTGAACACTCTGAGGACGTTCTGAGAACGTTCCGAAATATCCGCAGTACATCTTTTTAGATTTTAACGAAAAAAGCTTTAAACGGCCCACAACAATTCTGAAAAAATGTTTCTTTACTGAATATTATAATCGCAGTTTTAAAAATCTGCCAGCTGCGCGGCCACATTCTCGTCGCGCGCTGTGAGCCCGATAATATATTGGTTTCGCGCTTCGCGCTCGATGATGCATTCATCTCGCGCTACGCGCTTGGTCTTTCTATTTACCCCACATTTGTGCGCATACCTTTTAAAATTGAAGGTCGTAGCATCTACAACTGTCATTTGGTGACTGTGGATTCTCTTTTGTTAAAGCTCCTTCGGCTTTAAAGAAGACATTCACATCACGTATCTCATGCTTCGAACTTGATGTCTTCGCAAATCTGATCTCTTCTACATTATGTTTAAACTCTATTATATCAAATGCATATAACATTTATTTCTGTACCTCCCGGTCTGGGGCTGCTTAATCAGATATTTCAAAATAAAGTACAAATATCCTTTTTAGTGATTATCTAATATTTATTTGTTATTTGGCATTAAATTGTATTCTTAGCCACCTTGAAAAATTTATGTGTATACGTATATGTACATATTTTTTGGTTAAAAATTTTTTTTTTAATTTTGTTCGTCTCTTGTGTCGTTTTTCAAACAATTTATTTTTTTAATTTTTAATCTTATTATTTACGATTGAAATTAAATCTACTCGCCCTATTTAAAAATATATAATAACAAATGTATAGATGTTTTTGGGGTATACAACTTTATTCTGTCAATTTTAGTTCGTACCTTGTGTTGTTTTTCGAAACATTACATTTTTTAATTTTGAATGTTATTTTTACGATTGAAACAAAAACTACGTGTCCTATAAAAAATTATTCATGGTAAATTTGAATGAGTTTCTGCAATTTTTTGGAAGTGCAACTTTTCTCTATTTATTTTTTTTCATAGCTTGTGTTGTTTAACCAAAACTTTAATTTTTTAATCTTTAATTTTTAATTTTGTTTTTTACGACTAAAACAAAAACTACGCCTCCTATAGAAAAGTGATCAATTACCAATTTGAAGATCTTTTCAGGGCGCGCAATTTTAATTATTTCTTTTTTTTTTCGTATCTTGCACAGTTTGAACGAAAAATGGCATTTTTCATTTTTCATTATGATGTGTATGATCAAAATTTGAATTTTCAACTTTTCTACAGAATTCAAAAAGTTGTCATGATAATCTTGTCGGGCTTTCAGAAATCAACGTTTTTTTCACTTGACTTTTTTCATATCATGCTTGATTTGGCTTAAAATGTTCTTTTTTTTATTTTAAAAATGCTATAACTCTGATAATTTTCTTTTTATCGAAAAAGTCATAAGGATAAACTGTTGAGTTTTCGAGTAATATAAATAACCGTACATACAAGTTTTAAATTTTGAAAAAAATAGTCTGAAATATTTAGAAAATGTGCTCACTTTTTGAGTTTTAATCCAAAATAGCTCGTTTACGAACTCGTTCTTTCTTTTTAGGCCTTTAAAAAGTGTACCAAAGCAGAATCCAATCTGATCAATCTTTCTAGAATTATCGTGACTACACACTACAGACAGACAGACACCTTCTTAAAAAATCGTTTTTTCTGATTCAGGTGACCCAAAACGTGGAGACTTGATGAAAACCGACAAAATGAAAATTTGCATAAAACTGATACATTTCCATGAGGATGTGAATGTAAATAATACAATTTTAAGCCTTGAAGTGTGAAATTCGTACGTAACATTTTATATGAAATGAAGAGAAGGAAAAAAGAATATTACTCATGAAAAATTACTTGTTAGGAAGCCGTCCATCTTCTTGTTAGAAACAGGAGCGGCTTCCTTACTCGTCTGATGTAGAATTTGTTTTACATTGTCCAAAGTCCATCTTGAAATAGAACTGTCTGCAGAAGGGACTGATCCATCTATGCGACAAGCTGAATATTAGTTCGATAGTATAGTTTTCAAAGTACAAACAATAATTCTAAAAAAGTGTCTACCGAATATTTTAAGATTAATATTAAAAAGGTGTAAGAATGGAAGAAATGCAAGATTGACCCAGGTTAAAATAATTTATTAAAACTACTAACTTGATAATCCTTCTTAGCGAATTTCAATTTCTCTCTAACAATAAACAATCCAAGCAACTGAAATTCAAGCATGTACAAAACATTTTCCTGATTTCCCGAAAAAATAATGAGTGTTTGTACAAAATTGTAATACTTGTTGGAAACACAATTGCACGTTTCTCATCAGGGTTGCAGACCCTGATGAGAATCAAATGTACTTTTTCTTCGTGTGACCTTTGTTGCGACTATGGCCTCTCCTTCGGTGTTTCTCATCACGGCTGTTAGCCCTTTCGTTCTTATGATGTCTCTTACGGTTGTGGCCTCTCTCTGCAAGTTCCTCATCGCAGGTGTGATTTTTTTGGGCCTTGTGGTCTCTTTCCATGCTACGGCCTCTCCTTCAACGCTCCTTTTCTTGGCTAAGGTGTTTTTCGGCTCTGCGATTTATCTCGCCACTGCTGAATCGGTCTTCATATCCATCATTGCGGCTGCTCTTCTTTTCGCCCCAGTGCTCTGCCTCACGACGACAGCCTCTTGTTTCCCGGTTTATAAAATTTTTCTTATTGGACTCGTTGAATCTACGAGTGACACTGTGACTCTCGTTGGCTTCATCTACACACGTAAATAGTCACAAATGTATTTAAAAGCAATTATATCTCGGAAACATGGACCGTGAAAAATAAGCATTAACGAACAATCCACTCACTCTTATATTTCAAGTTGAATCATCACTATACTATGATATGGATCCTTATTCTTAAAATGTTTTATTTTATTGCTTTATATTTAGCAATCTTCTAACCTTCAGCTTGGACAATAAAGTCAGTTTTTCAACAAATAAATTCAATCTTCATTAAAGAAATGAAATTTTACCAAAAAACTGAAATTTAGAAAATGAAATAGTTCAATACTCGTTGAAAATTAATTATTAACAAATAAGAGAAGGATTTTGAACAAAATTGGTAACGATAGAACAATTTTCAAGCAAGAAGAAAAATATTTTACCAAAATAGACAAATTTACAAAAATTACATGAATTTTGAACCAGATAAGTTGAATTTTTCAACTTAAAAAGATAATTTTTCAAACAGAAATAGAATAGTTTAATTATTATTTTTAACAACAACAAAATTAATTTCTACAAAAAATATAAATTTACAAACACAAAGAAAAATTTTCTACAAAAAACACGATTTTTCAACTCAACCAAAATACACTTTCTAACTGAAAACTGTAGTTTCTAATTAAGTTTTCAGTTGAAAAAATTAATTTCCGCAAAAAAAAGAAAAAAATTCAAGCAAAGAAATGAAATTTTAACTAAAATCTATAAATTTTTAAACAAATTCCAACAAAATTGTAAAATTTTCATACTCTTTTAAAAATATTTGAGCTAGAATGGAATGGTTAAATTGTCGGATAAAAAATTGAATTTTCAACAAAATAGTTTTATTTTTAACACAAAAAAATGAACTTACAAACACAAAGAACAATGTTCTTCCCCAAAGACGAATGTTCCACAAAATACATGAATTATCAACAAAACAGTTGATTTTATAACCAAAGAAATAAATTTGTTACAAAAATAGATACATTTTCGACCGAGGAGAATAATTTTCTACCAATCAAGATAAAATTTCAACTATATAGTTAAATTTTCAACTAAAAAGGATATATTTTTAATAAAAAATGGAACATTTAAATTATTATATCAAAAAATTAATTTTGAACTAAACAAAATTTTTAACTTAAAAAAGAAAAAAATATCAATAAATTTGTTGAATTTTTATCAGGATCAAACACATTTTCAAGAAAAAAAACCATAAATTCTCAATTAAAAAATATAATGCTAGGAGTTTCAAACCAAAAACGATTAAATTCAACCAAAAATAGTTAAACTTTCTTAAATGTTTCTATTAATAAATTCAGTCCGCATTTAAGGGGAAAAAGAATGACATTTTTTTAAACATGCTGTCGACTAGTGTAGTGAAATAGTTTATGTAAATAGAATGATGATTCCAAATGGAACATTTTGATTAAAAATTGCATTCGTGTTTGCTTCAAACTTTTTTTGCTTTCAGTAGAAAATTCTTTTTCGTTGGTACAAAATTATTCTTCCTGTTTCACAATTTATAGTTTTTAGTTGGAAATTCATTTCTTAGGTTGAAATTTTGTTTTTTGTTTTTTTTTTTGGTGAAACTTAATTTTTTCAAGTGGAAACTTAAGTATGAACTACCATTTTCATTTAAAAAGTATTTTTTTATATAAAAATTCTTCTTTTTGGTAGAAACTTTTTCTTGTTTGAAAATTAATATTTTTCGTAAAAATTCATTATGTTTTTGTTAAAAATTCAACTATTTTGTTGAAATACGTAAAATAGTTTTATGTAAAATCGATATCTCACTCAATTCTACTAATCAGAGCTATTTTCATTAAAAACACAGAATACTCTGTAAAAAATTTCTCGCATTAATTTTGTTTGATGAAAAACAAAAAATGGTGGCGGACATGAACATATGTTTTAACCTAGGTTTAAGTATAGGTCTAGACCTATAAATAGCATGATTTATGGTTTCATCGACACATTTCTGGTGAATATTTATGTATATCTAATCGACTGCATTAAACAATCTATAATCCTCTCCAAGACGAGTTTTCGTGCAGTTTTTCTCAATTTGGAATTTGGGGGGCGGGGTTAAAAAGTCACCCCCACTTCCTTTCTGGGGAGAGCTCACCGAATATCTTTGCAAGTATGGGTTTATTGGTTTTGTATCGCTGCAGTCGCTTCAATAAATACAGAAACGGTATCTGGGCATTTTTATTTTTATTATTCTGGACAATATACAAGCAAAATTAAAAAAAAATCGTCGTATGACGTCTGAAACTTCAGTCCAATACATGCAGAATTATATTAGGTCTCGCGCTATAATAGCACAGAAAATAATTTTTTACTGCAGAATTACATAAATCAAAACTATTAAAAAGTTTTCTTCTACAAAACATTTATTTCGCTCTTTCTTACAGCATTTAAAAATTTATTGAGGAAGAGCCCAAGTGTTTACATGCATTTCGGAAACACTTTCTTCTTCAAAGAACAAATGTCTGAGAATAAATTCGAACGAATCAGAGGCAAAATATAATATTCATCTCGTAACGGGAGTACGACAGCCTTCTTACAGATTTCACTAACTGGGAACACTTCAGTCTTCGAAAATGCTCTCGCAACATGAAATCCTAACTATTGAGAATCACCAGGATAGTTTCGAAATGCGGATAAGTCGAGGAATAGTTTTCCTATCAGTACAGATTCATTACGCCTATGAGCTATCCCTGCTTAAAATGACGGATAGGATCCGATAGAGACGGATAGGATTCGGAATTTCTTCGCATCTATCTGGATTTTTATACGGTATTTGTGTCTGGTTTTAAATCTGGTTCTATGCGGAGCTTGGTC
>JAAAKG020091831.1:0-16288 GCA_010014905.2 Druon quercuslanigerum | reverse complement strand
AGACTCGACGTTTTCGCTTAATGTGTAGAGTTCATATAATGTGTAGTATCGATATGTGTAGTATCGACCGGGCCCCACAATTATATCATGCAATAATTTCAAATTGTTTATAACATAAACAAAAAGCGGAATATAAAAAAAATTTCCATACCATAAATAAAGTGAAAAATTCCTTATTCGAAAATGCATTTGATTTCAAAATCGGGGATTTGTTGGAAATTTCAGGGCCCACTTGACGTGATTTGACTCAATATCTATTATAATCTTACATATTATAATATATTATAATATTTAATTTTTTTAATTTTTCGAAATTTTCTTGCTATTTTGACCCTCATTTTGAATCAGGTATTACATCAATTTCTTTTGAATTCTTTCGATCTTTTTTAATTAATTCCAAACATCATGAATTAAAAAAATTGTGAATTTCTTTAATTAGCCTTAAATTTTCGTAAACCTCGTTGAACTTTTTACATTTCCTGTAAATTTCTCTACATTTATTCGAATTTTATTTATGTCCTTGTTTTTTTTCTTTAATACAATTGAATTATTTTGAATTCTTTCTGTATTCTGTTAAATCCACTTTGACTCAATGCGATGAAAACTGTTTGATCTTAACAATTTTTTTTCTATATTCTTTCGACTTCAAAAGAATTTTATAAAAAGTTCTTGAATTCCCTTAAATTTTTTTTAATTCAGTCCAGTTTAACTGAAATGAGTGGAATCTTTTGGATTTTTTATATTTTGCATACTGATTTAAATTCATTTAAAAATTCACCCTTTAATCTTGAAAACTTTTTGTCATTCTCTTAATGTTTTTAACTATCAATAAATAATTTCAACTTAAATTCCATTTTGATAAATTCACTCAATTCTACTTAAGAAAATTAGTTTAGTAGTTTAGTAGTTTAGTAGTTTAAGAAAATCAAGTTCACCCTGAAACTTTTGAAATTTTTTTCAACTTACTCAAATTTTTTAGTTTACAAATAAAATTTTATTGATTTCATCGGATTCTTCTCATTTCTCATAATTATCTCTAAATTGAGTCGAATTTTATTTCATTCCTGGACGTTTTTTTTTAGATTTTTCTTGATTTTGCCTAAAATCTTTTTGATTCCTTCTGTTTTCTACTTATTCCAATTTTACTAAATTTGATGAAAATTTTTGGATTAAAATTTTGTTGTATATACTTTCAAATTCTTATGATTTTCATACAAAATTCTTGAATCTCTCTGAAATATTCAAAATTTACTCCAAATTCACTGAAATAAGTGGAATATTTTGCATTTTTTAGTTTTTTTAAACTAACTTTAATTGCTTTAAAATTACCCTGAATTCCTTTTTTCGATATTATTCAAATTGCAAATTATTTTTTTTTAATTTTAATTTTTTTTTTAATTTACTCTGAAGCTGTTGATGTTATGCCTCAATTATAAAGAAATTATCAAATTCTTTTGAATTCCCTTGAATTTTTGTCGTTTTATGAATTCAAACGACTTTTTCAATATTTTCGAATTTTTCATTGCACTTGAATATTTTTAATTTACTTTTAATTTTTATAAAATTTTTCGAATTCCTCTCATTTTTTATAAATTTTTCTATATTCGCTTGAATTTTATTGAATTTCTGGATTTTGGTGTGTTTTTTGTGTATTTTGATATTGAAACTCAGCTGAAGATTTTAAAACTGAAAATCAAACTATTTTTTTGAAGTCCTTTCATTGAAAAAATGCATCCACTTTAGTAGAAATTGCATTTTCTTCGGTAAAAACGCAACTTTTTGGTATTCTAATGGTTATGGAAATTAGAGAAAATTAAACTTTTGACGATTCTAATACTTAAATTAATTATCTGTTGAATAATATCAACATCAATTAATAATTCGGGAAACATTGTTTTTTCCTCAAATATTATTTAAAAAAAAATTATTAAAAAAAAATTTGGATTTTTGTTAGAAAAATAAAGTTTCTGTTTAAAATTCTACATAAAAATGTGTATAAAGTGATTATAGTTTTGTGAAAAAATAAAACGTGCAAAAACTCATTTATGGAAAAGTAATTTTCTGTTTTTTCTCTATTTTCCGAGAGAGAAAGAAGATTAAAATTTATAATTAGTGATAGATGATATTTAATATTCTGTTACTATTCATAAATTTTAATATTTCATTTTTTTATCATCAATTTATTTTATTGTTTAAAGATTGAACTAGATAGTTTAAAATTGTGAACTAAAAATTTAACTATTGCTTTTTTTGTTGAAAATTGTTCGTTTTTAGTTTGTAATTAAAATATTTGTTTCGCAATTAAATTTGGCGTAAAAAAATTTAACTCTTTTGTTTAAAATTTGCCTTTTTAAAGAATTATATTATTTTAGAAGATAATTCAGATATTATTTGAAATAACTAAAATTCATCTTTCCAACTTAAGAATTCATCTGTTTCGTTAAAAATTTGTCTTTTTGGCTAAGGAAGTGCAATTACTACGGTAAAACATTCAAATATTTATTTGAAAATTTAATTTTAGGTAGAAAATTCAATTGTTTTGTAAATACTTTGCCTTTTTTTCTAAAAATTAAAGAATTTTGTTAAATATTTATTCATTTTGTTAAAAGCTCAACTACTTTGTTAAAAATTCTTTTTTTTTGTCAAAAATGTAACTGTTTTGTTGAAAATTCGACTTTTTAAAGAAAAAAAATCTTTGTTTTGCCTAAACGTTAAACTATTTGATTGTCAATAAAATATTTTGGTCTCAATCTAATTTTTTTAATTAAAAATTCTACTGTTTTGTGGAAAAATCATTTTTTTCAGTTAAAGATTCACTGTTTTTTTTTAAAAATTAGCTCTTTCGATAGAAAACTGATTTTTTTGTTGATAAAATTTCAAATAATTTGTTTAAAATGCAATATATTTTCACTTGAAACCTTTCTCGCTTGATTTTAAATGCAACATTAATTTACACAATTATTGTATTAAAAATTTTAAAGAGTATTTTGGCCACTTACCAATAATAGTTCTAACCATTTTCACTTATCTACACTTTTTTTACAGAATATAAAAAATTTATTTAGATTAAATATGTGTTTAGGCTTTTGAAAAAGTTTCTGTTTAAAATTCTGAATTCTGAAAGAAAGAGAAGATTAAAGTTTATAATTAGTGAGAGATAATATTTAGTATTCTGTTACTAATCACAAATTTCAATATTTTATCTCTTATATAACCAATTTATTTTGTTGTTTAAGGATTATTCTACATAGTTAAAAATTCATTTGATTATTTAAAGAATCAAATTTTTTGTTAAAAATCAAATCTATTTTTACCTGTAATTTTTTTTAATACTGTTTTAAACTAAAAATTTATCAATTGGTTTTTTTTGTTAAAAATTGATCTTTTTCAGCTTAAAATAAAAATATTTGTTTCTCTATTCAATTTGTCGTAAAAAATTTAACTTTTTAGTTAAAAATTCGTCTATTGGTTTTAAGAATTATATTATTTTACGAAAAAATTAAATTATTGTTTGAAATAACGAAAATTCATTTTTCTAACTTAAAAATTCAACTGTTTTGTTAAAAAAAAATTTTTTTGCAGAGATAGTGCAATTAATTTGGCGAAAAATTCAACTATTTATTTGAAAGTTAAATTCTGGGTTAAAAATTAAATTTTTTTGTGAAGAATTTGACTCTTTTTCAACATTTAAGAATTTTGTTGAATATTTAATCATTTTGTTGAAATCTTAACTACTTTGTTACAAATTAATTTCTTGTTGACAAAAATGTAACTGTTTTGTTGAAAATTCGACATTAAAAAAAAAATCTTTATTAAAAGTTTAAAGAGTATTTTTGCCACTTACCAACAATAATTGTTTAAACCATTTCCACTATTTTTTTCTATTAAAAATTCAACTGTTTTGTGGAAAAATAATTTTTCTCAGTTGAAGATTCACTGTTATTTTAAAAAATCAGCTCTTTCGGTAGAAAACTGATTTTTTGTTTGTTAAAATTTCAACTAATTTGTTTATAATTCAATATGCTTTGATTAAAATTTGAAAGAATATTTTTGCCACTTACCAATAATTGTTTAAACCATTTTCACTTATTTAAACTTTTTATTACAAAATATACAAAATTTACTCCTATTAAATATTTTTTTAGGCTTTTTAAAAATGCTCTTACTTCAGTAGAGAGTGACCCAAACAAGTCAAAATTTGGCGAGAGTGCTAGTGTTAATTACCGGCAGTTATTATTTATTAATGAGAGATATAGAAGAAGACCTCAGGATTTGAAGAACTATTGTTTCGAAATTTATGACAACTGATTTGAAAAGAAGCTACGTTACTGAAAAATTTCTTTATAGCCGCTATAACTATTTACCGCAGTTTATTCTGCAATTTCTGGTGAAACAAGGTGCTACACAATGTTGGTAGCTCCCATTCAGTCCTGATACGATCAGTAATTTTCAGCTGTTCTCGAATTGAAATCGTGGCTACAAAACTTGTTTCATGGCTGCTGACTATTTATCGCAGCTTATTCAGCAATTTATGGTAAACAACGGTCTTAAATAATTTTTGCAGTATTCATACAGTCCTATGCTCCTTAGCTGTTACTGTAATTGAAGTCTTAATTGCAATATTCGTTCTATGGTTTCTGACTATTCCGTGCAGCTGATTCAGCAATTTCTGTTGCAACACTGACAACAGAAGATCAGCAGCTCCTATACAGTTCTTATTTGGCTTTCTGTTATCTGTAGCTGTTTTTGAAGTTATGGCTGAAAAATTCGTTCCGTTGCTGCTGACTATTTACAGCAGCTTATTTAGCAATTTCTGGTGAAAACCGTTCTTATACAAGTTCATTAAAATTTCTACAGTTCTGACCTGGCCTGGGATCTCTAGTTGTTTCCCAAATCAAAGTATTCTCTAAAAAAGAAACAATTTTAAGACATAGAAGAAATAAAAAAGAATACAACGAAGCAGCTGTTAGCTACGTTGCATATTAAAATGTAGAAAAGGACTTCGTCATAGTAGTTAGTTATCACTATCAATTGACGATTTATCCATAATTATAGACAGTAAATCAATATTTTTCAGATCGCCGGAAATATTTATATCTCAAACGTATACTCGTTACCTATACTTAGGTAACACACAGATGTGAAAAATATAATAAATAGTGTGTTGATTTACAGACTCTAATTCTGAAACTCTTTCACACGTGATGCGTGCTTATTCTGACACGAACATATCCTGAAAAATTCGCAAAACAGGTTTACACTCGAAGGCTGTATCATTCGTATCATTCATTGAGAGTTGCAATACGTTACAATTTATCACAAAGTGTTTAAACGAGATTAAATCGCAGTCATTTAATTTAAATTTTCTTTTTTCAATTTCTAAATTTTATTTCGAGTTTTACTTTGAAGGGTTTGTAACAAGTCTATCACGTGACCTATTAAATGTTATTAAATGTATCGGCTTAATAATTAGACACCGAAATAATTTCGGTGAAAATAGAGGGACCCAAAAAATATGTACTAAAATTCGGATTTGCAACGATTTTTGCATTATCTGATTTTTAAAACTTGAGAATTTTTATTTATATTAATCTTAATTATTTATTTAACTATTTTTTAATTATTTTTATTAATTTTATATCAGGATAACCAATGAATAAACATTTTTCAATCGTTCAATTCTTAAGTTTCGCATATTAAAATTTTTGGGAGAAATATATTTAATTGTTTCTTTAAATAACATTTAAATAGCCGTTTTAGTTTAAAGTGGTAGCTGAAAAAGAGGATAAGCAAAATTTTAGGGTTTTGAGAAAATTTTATCTTATTTATTAAATTGCTTATTCATTTAAATTGCTTCATTCAAAAATTTATTTTGAAAATTTTTCAATTATCATTATTTCTATTTAAATCTTACTTAAAAAAATATACATGTGATATTATTTTCGTATACATCACAAAAATTAAAAAAATAAAAAAAAAAAATAAAAAACATATATATAAAATTATTAATCATATAACATTTTTCTGTTTCATAGTATTTATTATCTACAATAATTCAACCGAAAATTACACAAAATCTTTTTGACAATTAATGACAATTGATATCTTAGATTTGGAAATGATTATTTTTAAACTTCACGATAAACCGAACAAGTCCTGTTGATGTTAAGCCTGAATTACGAATTGTATCAAATTCTTTTGAATTCTCTTGAATTTTTTTGTTTCATGAATTAATTTCACTTTTTCAATATTTTCTATTTTTGTTATTTCACTTGAATATTTTTAATTTACTTTCAATTTTTATAAACCTTATTGAATTCCTCTCGTTTTTCATAATTTTTTCTATGTTCGCTTGAATTTTATTTCATTTCTGGATTTTTTTGTCTTTTTTGTGTATTTTGGTGTTGAAAATCAGCTACAGAGTTTTAAACTGAAAACCCAACTATTTTTTTTTAATATGTCCTTTTAATTAAAAAATGCATCTTTTTAGTAGAAATTGCATTTTCTTCGGTAAAAATGGAACTGTTTGGTATTCTAATGATAATGGAAATTAGAGAAAATTAAGGTTTTGACGATTCTAATACCTAAATTAATTATCTGTTGAATAATATCGACATCCATAAATAATTCGTAAAACATTTTTTTTTCCTGAAATCTTATTTAAAGAACATTTATTTTTAAGAAAGTTTAGATTTTTGTTAGAAACAAAAATTTCTGTTTAAAATTCTATATGGAAGTATGTATAAAGTAATTGTAGTTTTGTGAAAAAGTAAAACGTTAAAAAACTCATTTATGGAAAAGTAATTTTCTGTTTTTTCTGAGAGAATTAGAAGATTCAAATTTATAATTAGCGATAGATATAATTTAATATTCTGTTACTAATTATAAATTTTAATATTTCGTTTTTTTATGACCAATTTATCTGTTTGTTTGAAGATTGAACTAGATAGTTAAAAATTCATTTAATTATTTATATAGTCATATTTTTTGTTGAAAATGAAATATTTTTTTACATAATATTGTAAACTGAAAATTTAACTATTGGTTTTTTTGTTAAAAATTTATAGTTTTAGTTTAAAATAAAAATATTTATTTCGTAAATAAATTTGACGCAAAAGTTCCAATTATTAAACATTTTTTAATCGTTCAATTCTTAAGTTTCTCATATTCAAATTTTTGGAAGAAAAATATTATAATAATAATATAATAATAATAATAATAATAATAATAATAATATAATAAGTGAATTTATAAAAATTCAATATATATGCTTCTCACTCTAAATTTTGTTATTTTCTATTTTTTAAGCTTTTAATCATCCAAATTTTATTATTTTATTTAGCTGTGTTTCTAGTCCCTCGGAAAATTGTGGCAGCTAAAAATGCCGAAGCGAAAAATATTGGGGTTTTGAGAAAATTTTATTTCATTTATGAGATTTTTTATTCATTGCAAATTGTTTATTTGAAAAAATTTATTTTTAAATTTTTTCAATTATCACTAGTTCTATTTTAATCCTAATTGAAAGAATATACATGTGATATTATTTTTGTTTATATCACATAAATTTTAAAATAAAATATAAAATTATTATTAATATAACCATTTTTTATTTCATAGTGTTTATTTTCTACAATAATTCAACATAAAAAGAAAGAAAATCTTTTTGATAATTGATGACTAATGATATCTTAGATTGAGAATTAATATATAATATTACAGCACAATATAAAGACAATTCAACTCTTAAATTTTTCTTGAAACATAATCGCTTACAAAACAAAAAATACTAGAATTGTTTTTCAAAATTTTAAGTTTTATTTTTTAAGTCAAATGATTTTTTTAAAGTTCACGATATTCGGTTGAAACCTAAGATGTCCTATTATTTTCCAAATATTGTAATTAATGTTAAAAATTTTTTGATTTTATTAACATCATCATTCGAAAAAACACAAAAAAAAAACAAAAAATTGGTTTCATTTAATGACTGAATGATAATTTGAAAAAGCTGATAATTTTCTTGAATATAATATCATATAATAAGAATAAATTATAAACAATTGTACACCTTTATTTAAATAATGATTTTACGTGAAACTAATTAATTTTCAATTAAGGAAACGTTAACATCAACTTAAATTATTTAAAAGTTGTGAATCTACTTTCAAACTAAATTACTTTTTACTAAAATAACGATTTTTGTTGTAAAATAGAAAAGTTACTTAAAATTGTTTAAAAAATTTAATATTTTGTTAAACATACTTTTATTATTTAAAATAACAATTTCTTAAAATAATTGTAAAATTAAATTAAATAATCCAAAAATTTTAAAGGCTTTTTATTCGTATTCAAATTATAATGCTTTTTATTTGGAAATTACAGTTTTCGATGTAAAATTGGAACGATATCTTAATCTATTCAAATTATATATAATTATTTTTTATTTAAAAAAAATTCAGATAACTCATATCAATGTAGCCATAACCATGAAATAAAGTAATAAAATAAAACGCATCCTGACATTATTAAACATTAAAAAACCTTTCAAGTATAATCAGTTTTGTTTAAATTGTCAATTTCCGGTTTTAAAAACGCTAAAAAACTGGAATAATCTTTTTTTATTAGAAATACTCCTTTCCGGTGTAAAGCGCTGAGATAATCTCAAATTATTCTAAATTGGTAATTTTGAATAATAAAATGTTAAAAAATATACAAATTTTTTGGTACTAACTGGGACAATTTGCTACGACTTTTGCATTATTTGATTTTTAGCACTTAAGAATATTTATTTAATTTTAATTTTAATATTCAAATTTTTAAAAGAAATATATTTAATTGTTTCTCACAATAACATTTAAAAGGCCGTTTTTAAAAGTCAATTAACAAAATTCACTCTAAATTTTGTTATTTTATTTATCTGAGATTCTAGTCACTCGTGAAATTGCGGTAGATGAAAAAGCCGAAGGGCAAAATTTTGGGGGTTTTGAGAAAATTTTATTTTAATAATGAGATTGTTTATTCACTACAAATGTTTTAATAAAAAAAATTTATTTTTTAATTTTTTCAATTATCATTATTTCTATTTAAATCTTACTTGAAAAAAATATACATGAGATATTATTTTCGTATACATCACAAAAATTTAAAAAAAAAATAATGATAAAAAATAAAAAACATATATATATAAAATTATTAATTATATAACATTTTTCTATTTTATAGTATCTATTATCTATAATAACTCAACAGAAAATCACACAAAATTTTTTAAATAATTAATGACAACTGATATCTTAGATTTGGAATTAATATATAATATTTCAGCACAATATAAAGACAATTTAACCGTCGAATTTTTCTTACAACATAATCGCTTTAAAAAAAACTTGAATATCACATTATTATTAAAATTTTTAATTATTTTTTTTGAAGTCAAATTATTTTTTTATAGTTCACGATATTCGGTTAAGAACCGAACATGTCCTGTTGATATTAAGCCTGAATTATAACGAATTTCATCAAATTCTTTTGAATTCTCTTGAATTTTTCTCGTTTCATGAATTCATTTGACTTTTTCAATATTTTCAAAATTTTTTATTTCAGTTAAATATTTTTAATTTACTTTCAATTTTTATGAACCTTATTGAATTGCTCTCATTTTTCATAAATTTTTCTATGTTCGCTAAAGAGTCATATTTTTTTTTTGAAAATGAAATCTTTTTTTACAAGTAATCTTTTTACGCAATATTGTAAACTGAAAATTTAACTATTGGTTTTTTTTTGTTGAAAATTTACTGTTTTAGTTTAAAATAAAAATATTTGTTTCGTAATTAAATTTGTCGTAAAAGTTACAATTATTAAACATTTTTCAATCGTTCAATTTTTAATCTTCTCATATTCAAATTTTTGGGAGAAAAATATTTAATTGTTTCTTTAAATAACAATTAAATGGCCGTTTATTAAATTAAATTTGAAAAAATTTGATATAAGTGGTTTTTACTCCAAATTGTTATTTTCTATTGTTTAAGCTTTGAATCAACAAAATTTTATTATTTTATTAGGCTGTGTTTCTAGTCACTCATAAAATTGCGGTAGCGAAAAAAGCAGAAGGGAAAAATTTTGGGGTTTTAAAAAAATGTTATTTTATTCATGAGATTGTTTATTAATTACAAATTTTTTAGTTAAAAAAAATTAATTTTAAAATTTTTTCAATCATCATTATTACTATTTAAATCTTACTTAAAAAAATACACATGTGATATTATTTTCGTATACGTCATGAAAATTTAAAAAATAAAAAAATAATAAAAAATAAAATAAAAAATAATAATAAAAAATGAAGAACATATATAAAAGTATTAATTATATAACATTTTTCTATTTCATAGTATCTATTATCTACAATAATTCAACAGAAAATCCCACAAAATCTTTTTGATAATTAATGACAATTGATATCTTCGATTTGGAATAAATATATAATATTTCAGTACAATACAAAAAAAAATTAACCTTTGAATTTTTCTTAGAACAAAATAGCTTACAAAAAAACTTGAATATCATATTGTTTTTCAAAATTTTAAGTTTTATTTTTGAATTTAAATGATTTTTTTAAAGTTCACGATATTTGATTAAAAACCTAACATGTCATATTATTGTGCAAATATTATAATTAATGTTACAAATGTTCTGATTTTATTACCATCATCATTCGAAAAAAACCACAAAAAATAAAAAGTTTATGAATTTAATTACTGAAACATAATCTGGAAAAGCTTATGATTTTCTTGAATATAAGAACATATAATAAGAAGAAATTATAAAAAATGTACATCCTTATTTAAATAATTTTTTTACTTGAAAATAACCGATTTTCAATAAAGAAAATGTTAACAACACCTTAAATGATGTAAAAATTGTAAATCTTTTTCAAATCGAATGACTTTTCACTAAAAATACCAATTTCTAAAAATAATAGTAAAATTAAATCACATGATCCAAAATTGTTAAAGGCTTTTTAAATGTATTCAAATTATAATGTTTTTTATTTGGAAATGACAGTTTCAGATGTAAAATTCCAAGGACATATTAATCTATTCAAATTATATATAATTATGTTTTATTGAAAAAAAAAAAACAATTTCAGATAAAACATCAATATAGCCATAACCATAATACAAAGCAATAAGATAAAACGCATCCTGAAATTATAGAACATTAAAAAACTTTAAAGTCTAATCAGTTTTGTTAAAATTGTCAATTTCCGGTTTTAAAAAAGCCAAAAACCTGGTATAATTAATTTATTAAAAAATTTAAAAATTTAAAAATATAATCTTTTTTTTTAAATTAAAATACCCCTTTCCTATGTAAAGCGCTGCCATAATCTTAAATTGTTCTACATTGGTAATTTTTAATAACGTTTCAGATAACTTGAAAGTTTCAAGTTTTACTGTAATCGCTTTCATTAAAAATTATTTAAACCAAACTGGTTTTCTGAATAGATTACATTTTTATTTAATCAAAGGCATTAAATTTAAATGCATAAGTAAGGATTTTAATTTATAACTTTGTAAATTTTAAAGATTAGCATTTGAAAATGCTGGTATGTAAACGCTTAATCGTAAGATTTGCAATAACTAAAGTTTTTTTTTTATAAATTTTCAATTTATTTTATTAAAATATTTATGTTATGTCGCACGTAATTAGGAAAATGAAGATTATGGCTAAAAGGTTAAACTCAAGAGTGTTCTGAAAATGATATTTTCATTCTTTTTACCCGAGTAAAAAAAATGTATGATTACATATGAAAAAGTATGGACGTTTCATACATGTAAATTGGCCATATATGATTTTACATAAGCATACATGTTCCATGTATATCCATTTATGAGGAAACATGGTAGTTTCCAGCTCATATATAGATATACATGACCCATGTATGCGACTTTGTATTATATATAAGCATAAATCATCATACTAAATTCATTTATGACACATATATGTTAACTTATTCCTTGATTTTATTCAAAATTTTTCATCAAATACATGACGATGTTTTTTGTTTTTTTTGTAGTTTCATCTCCGTTAAACGTTGAGAAATGATACTGTTAATCATTCTTTTATTAGGGATTTCCCAATTTTTTTTCTGCAGCAATTTTCAATGCATAATCTGTAACATAAATTATTTTTTTACAATCTTTAATGAAATTCCAGAATTCTAGACTAATGACTACATATCTGCTCTAATATATGACTCAATTTATTTTTACAAGCCATATTTGGTTATATATGTCATTATAAATCAAACATTATTGATTTCAATTTTGTCATATATATGGTTGCATGCGCAGACATGAATGATCCTGCACAACTATGCATGTGATCATATATGAAAACAATTTTATAAAATTGTGTCCATGTATGAAATCATATATAAATGTATATGATATCATCTATGATTATATATAATCATTCATGGATCATGCATAATTTTTTTTACTCGGGTATAGAATTTGCGTTTTCTATTATTTCAATGAAAAGATCTGAATTATTTATTCCATCACAAAGCACTTTGGTGGTTAAGTATACTGCCAAAAAGAAAAGATTGTTTCTTATAAAATAATTTGAAAAAATGTAATAAAAATAGTTTTTTCAACAAATTGTATTCATCTTCAAAAAATTTCAATTCACTTTCTTAACGAACCTTCTAAATTGTGCTTAGACTAATATATTTTTATTACAAACCCTAAAAGTAGACTGAAAAAGGGTTTTCAGCCAAAATTTTAATTTTTCTAATTAGCTACGAAATACTTATTTGTTAAGATAATTAAATTTCAAAAAAAAAATCAGGCATAGAGAGGAACGCGGGCTGATTTCTTATCCTAAGTCGAATCTGATACCCTAATTGGTTCTTTTTTTCAAAAAAATAAAAAAAAATAAAAATGAAATGAATCTGGGGTGATTTTAGATGATTTTTTTTACCATTAATCAAATTGAAACGAATGGAAGTGCATGTTATTCGTGGCCTTGAAGGTTACTGTTGCAAGCAGCGATGTTGTTTTAATTGGGACGTGAATCGAAGGGATCGTTTAGATAACATTGTACCGCACAGATGCTGATTATTTCTAATGAAGCCTATTTATCGCGCTATTCACCTTGTCGCTATCTCAGTGACCAATCGAACCTACCTCGTTTGTCCAATTTGAAACTTCTTGTTCTTCGTGCTTGTTTAGTGTCGTTTATTCACCGTTTGCGCTGATTATTAATTTGCGACTAACAACGCTACATTCTCTTTCCACTATCATTTTGATCATCACTACCATAGGATTTCCAATATTTTCTTCAGATCCTGTTTTATTTCCACAATTCTGACCTTGAATTCCAACTGGTGAAAATTAATTCTTCGGTGCCTCTTTAAACACATTGAATGAATTGTTCAAGGAATAATTGTATAAATTTATGTCTTACACTGAGAAAAAAAATTGCTATTACTAAAAAAATTTTTTTGATTGAAGTAAACTATTTATCGCCCACAGAACCAATGGGATATAAGTTTGCTTTAAAGAAATGAATGCCTTGAAATCAATAAAATAAATAAATGTCACCTTGATTCAAGCATACATGATTTCACTCTGATAATTGTTTTTTTTTTTCACTCAAGCAAATGGATATCTAAAAACTCGATTTGTTTGGATGAAACACATTTTTTTCTCCGCGTAACAAATCTAATAACGAAACTCTAAATTTAGAACTCGGGTTCGTAATTAGTGGCCTCAAATACCCTAGAATAATGAGTTTTAGAAAAATCCGCCGAGATTTTTTTTTTCGCCATTTTTGGCCCGCTATTTTGAATTTTAACATGTTGACTTTAAATTCATACCTAGCAATCTTGGATTTTTTAAGTACTTTTAGCCAAATTCTCAATAATATTAAAAATTTTTCCCTCATATATGGGTCCGCTATTTTTAATTTTTATATTTTGACTCAATATTCGTAATCAGCGATTAAAAACCTAAAAGTAACCTTTTTTTAGCCCAATCCGATTTTTTTAAATTTTACCATAATATTGGGTCCCCCATTTTTAATTTTAACCTTTTATCTACATATTTGTAATCAGCGATCACAAAAACGTCCTCGTAACCATTTGTATTCAAATCCGAAAAAAATGTTAGACTGCTATTTTGAATTTTTAAATTTTTACTGCATATTTGTAATTAACGATGCTACACATCCCATCAGCGATCCCAAACATCTATGGGGAACCATTTTGAGCTAAATCTGTAGATTTTGGTTTTGTTTTTTGTTGGCATATTGGGTTCGCTATTTTTAATTATAACGTTTTGGCTCCAGATTCGTAATCAGCGATCACAATAAACCAAGACTAACCATTTTTATCCAAGTCCGTAAAACAATGTGTGGCCGACATTTTGAATTTTTTAATTTTGACCACGGCTTCGTAGTCACTGATCCCATAAATCCCGAAGTAACCACTTTCATCCTAATCTAAATTTTTTAAACTTTTGCCACTATATTGGTTCCACCATTTTAAACTTTAACATTTTAACTCTAGATTCGTTATTTATTTATTCGTTATCAGATTCGTTATCGCTATCGTTAGATTCCAAAAGCCTCCGAGTAACCATTTTTAGTCAAATCCTTATCATTTTTGTATTTTTCTCTAATATATGGGGTCCGCCATTTTGAATCTAAAAATTTTTACTTTATATTGGTATTTAGCGACCCCGAAAACCCTAAAGTAATTATTTTCAGCCACATCTATAGAAATTTTTAATTTTTGCTGTCATATTGAGTTCGACATTTGGAATTTTATTATTTTGACTTCATATTAGTAAGCAACGATCCCGAAACCCCCGAAGTAATTATTTTTAGTCAAATGCGTGTAATTTTTTTAACTTTCGCCGCCATATTGGATTCAATATTTTTAATTTGAAAATTTTGACTCTAGATTCGTTATCAGCGATCCCAAAAACGTTTTTAGCCAAATCTGTATAATTTTGATATTTTTCGCTACTATATTGGGTTCGCCATTTTGAGTTTAACAAATTTGACTTCAGATTTGTATTTAGCGATCCCAAACACCCTAAAGTTATTATTTTCAGCCATATCTGTAGAAATTTTTTAAATTTTTGCCGCAGTATTAGGTCCAACATTTTGAATTTTAATATTTTGTCTGCAACGATCCCAAAAAACCCAAAGTAATGATTTTTAGTTAAATACGTGAAATTTTTGTAACTTTCGTCGCCATATTGGATTCGCTATTTTTAATTTTAACAATTTGAATCCAGATTTGTTACCAATCCCGAAAACCTTCGAAAAACGATTTTTGCTCAGATCAGTATAATTTTTTTGATTTTCGCTACCATATTAGTCCACCATTTCGAATTTAAAAAAAATTTAACTTTTTTGAAATTTTGACCATTATCAGATAAATTCGTGGAAATTTGATATTTGGCAAAAATTCGAGGCGACTAAAAATCTATTAAAATTTAATTATCTAGAACTGAAAGTCTTTATATTTATTTTAATTAAAATGTTAATTGGATTACCTAAGATTAGAAGGTAATTTCAGTTTATTAAAAGTGAATTATCGAAAATTACAATTCATGAAACCAGATTACTTGTATTACAGGGGCTTTACCTAAGATTACACTGGATTTTCCTAGATTACTCGGATTTCGATTAAATTAATGCGAATTACAAGGGGATTACAAGTATATTACACTGGATAACAAGTGTATTACACTGTATGACAAGTGTATTACACTGGATGAAAAGTGTATTAAACTGGATAACAAGTGGATTACACTGGACGACAAGTGTATTACACTGGATGACAAGTGTATTACACTGGATAACAAGTGGATTACACTGGACGACAAGTGCATTACACTGGATGACAAGTGTATTACACTGGATGACAAGTGTATTAAACTGGATGACAAGTGTATTAAACTGGATGACAAGTGTATTAAACTGGATGACAAGTGTATTAAACTGGGTAAATAGTGGATTAAACTGGATATATGTGGGTTACACTCGATGACAAGTGTATTAGACTGGATGACATGTGTATTAAACTGGACAACAAGTGTAATACACAGGATGACAAGTGTATCACACTGGATAACAAGTGTATTACACTGGATAACAAGTGGATTGCACTACTATCGGCGAGAAAATGATAGGCATCTGCCTTTGAATCCTCACAGTTCAGCCAAAAAAAATCGTAGTGCAATAAAAAAACAGTCATATGAAAGCTAAAAGTGTTCTA
>JAAAKG020091830.1:0-39909 GCA_010014905.2 Druon quercuslanigerum | reverse complement strand
ACACTGATGTGCAAGTGATGGGCAAGTTCAAAATCTTAAATGAAAACCATAATTCGCGAAATGAGAACAATGTTTTAGACAAATCATACGCATTTTTATCCAAAGAATCCGAATATGCAATAAAAAATAGGGTTTCTTATTAAAGATTTCGAACTTGACCCTAACCCCACCCCCATGGGGCTGTGTGGGAGACCCGATTTAACATCAGTGTATATGTACTCTTCAAAGTGATTAAATTTTGATTCATAACATTTTTTCATAGAGTGCCTATTTTTCGAGATTTTTGAAAGTTTCAAGTTTAAAAAATCACCTGGTATATATCATTGTTACATGTATGAAGATGAATCTGTAATTAATATATCAAATTATAGTTGACATTATATCTTGGATGGTGTCCTTCTGTCTGCATAACATTGAATGCAGACCTAGGTCTGCGTTTCCACACGGTTAGAATTTTTTGATTTTTTTCATTTGCTCGTATCATGAGTGACATTTTGACGTTTCAACAGTAAAATTTCCATAATCTCCTCTTTATAATTATCTTCAAAAATTTAGTTTTTACAAAAATACAAAAAATGACATAAATCATGGTGGGTTTTGCAGTGGTCGTATAATTTCTGTTCTAGAGCCTACAAAATTATGTCAAAATGGCATATTCAAATTTATTTAATTAACAACTGAAAGTGCTTGAAATTACATTTAAGCTAGATTATTACATATTTAGTATGCTCACTACTTAGATATTATATTACTCGTCAAATACGTGTAATATGTACAACAAGTTATAATTGATATACGAGTACTAACAAGGGAGGTAGACTGGTAGACAAGGGAGACTCGTAGCCAATTCTTATAAACAATTGATATCAATCATTTTTCGCATAAGGTGCTCAAACGTAGCACAAAACTTTAACTTGATTGAAAATGCTTAAGTGCCTAGTAAGAATAGTATTTAGAGTAGAAAGAAACACTAGTTAACCATCACCATTATTATATTCTAATAAAAAAATTGGATTTTATTTTTCAAGTAATGTTTTCCTTATCAAACAACTTAAACATTAATTCTAAATTATAATAAATAGTTGCAGAAAAATATAAATGTTAATTATTTTTGTTCAATCAATAAAAAATTTAGCGTTTTAAATCGGCGAAAAAATTATTTTTCTGTTAAATCATGTAGCAGCTATCTCAGTGGTTACATTTAATCAAGAAAGTGTGGCACCAGCTTGCAATTTGTATTGTTATTAACAATATTTTAAATAAAAAGTCATCTATAATAATTTTACGTCTGAATAAGTAGTTTTTTCGTAATGATTAGTTTATTGCATCTTGATAATGGTAGCTTAAATCAGTAAGTTGGTCAGTTATTTTTAATTAATTTTATTATTAAATAATAAAAGAAAAATTTAACTATTATGAATATAAAATATTTAATAAAATCTATTTTGCTGTGGAAATACACGGTTTTTTCATCACTTATACTTAAATGTGAAAAAATTTTTATAAGTAAAAATAAATAACAAGCGACAAGCGTGGTAAACAGCTTTCAATTATTAATAATTTTGAATTAATAAATAAAATAGTAACAAAATTGTAATTCAAGAACAATGTTAAGCAAAATATTGTTTTAAATGATTAAAAGTGAATGAGGTGCAAGTTTAGTATATTGACTCTTCAAGAATTATTTTGCAATACCAGCATTCTCCATTAGCAACACTGGAAGACTTAATTCAGAAGAAGACGTAATAATTATCTTTTTCTAAGAATTTAGGCAATTTCATAAACTTTAAGATACATCTCACTTGATCCAATGAGATTCATTCAAGATAAAAATTTATCTCATAGAATATTATATAGTATACTAAAATAATATAGCAAAAGAATTTTTCTCGAATATTTTGTTCATACAAGTTAAAATTTGTTATTATTATTTAATAATGATATTATTTAAGAATTACCACTATTAATATACATTGAAATAATCATTTCTTTAAACCCGCTTATACAGACAAAACATTGCTGTATATAACTATTCATTCAAAATATTGTTAATAATAATTACTATTGCGAGATGGTGCTGTTATTACCAATACAAATATTTAACATGTAAATTTTCTGCAGCTTTTTTATTATAATTAAGGATAAATTTCAAATTTTTTCAAATTTTTTATTAATTGAATGTTTATAGTCGCATCGGCTGCCAGGCTCATTATGGGGTTATTATAAACTGTAGGGTATCTGTGGATAGTATATATGTATAGTATACCAAGAGAAAGAAGCGAAGCTTTCTGGACATACATATAAATAATATAAATATATATATACATAAATAATTGTTCATTTAAATTGTTTATAATATTTGGCTTAAATCTTAAGCTGAAGATTTATGTTTGTAACATTTGGCTTGAATCTTAAACTGAAGATTTATGTTCCTAAAGTATATCTGCAAAAATTCTAATGAATGGCAATTTCTCTTAATTTTTTTCTTTGGAGAAAACAAATTATATTGATAAAATGTCCAATTTTGACGTTCTATTTGTTTAAATAATAATTTCAAAAGGGTGAAATTAACAATTCTGACTGGAAGTCGTTGTACAGAATTTAATCCTGGGAATTAAAAAAAAACATTAAAATCGGTCAAGAATTGTGGGCTGCAGTGGATTATGAACAGTAAATTCCCGATTCCATCTACTGTGCAGTGGCGAGTCGAACACCTAATGGATCTGCATGTAATTTCACCATGCGCAGTCCCGCTCGAATCGACGATGCACATTTCGCGAACTCTCCTTGTAAGTCGTATTTGTCGAAGTATAGTTTGAATGGTCACAGAATAATGATCTGACACAGTCCTCATCATTTCCAGGGGTTAGTGTAGAAGGAGAGCAGGAATTTTTGGCTATTGGTTACAGAAGAGTGATTGGTCACAGCTCTCCCATCTTTGCTATTAATACTGGCAGAAAACTTGTTTGCCGGTACCAACAGCGAAAATTGCTAATACTAGCAGAGCATACATGGCCTTAATTGAAAGCATTAATTATTAATCAATTATAAATTTACATAACTGAGAAGTGAATAAAATCAGATACAAATGTACTTAATTAAATTAATTGAAAAATTATATAAATAAAATTATGTAAATGAACAGCTTTGAATTGGAAAATATAAATTTTAAATGAATTCTAATTCAAGCCTTCGAAATTAGTCAATCAGCAAACAAGAAAAATTTCCAACTTTACAGCTTTAACCTTTAAAGTGTAAACCATAATTACTAAGCAATTTTCATTTTGAGATTCACTGACTTAAATCACTATAGGTAAGCCATAAAAATTAAAATTTTAATTCCTGGAAATCAAAAAATCTAGGAAAAGGAATGAAACTCTTTTTAAAAGTGACTTTCTCACCTAAACAGTGAAAATTAAGAAACTAATTTTTCAGATTCACTTTATACATACATTTAAAATTGAATTAATGTTTTATTGAAGTATAGTTTCAAATTGGATCTTGCAAACTTAGTGTCTTTCATATTAAGAAATGAAGTATCTTGATATCGCGAAAACATTTTTTTATTGCAAATTAAAACACAAACTGAACTTTCAAAACTTTTCAATTCTTAAAACTTCAAATTTAAAAACTTTGCTTCTGAAAAATGTTTATTCTTTCATGCCTTTTGCGTATAAACCTTTGTCTTGAACATAATTAATTTAATTAAAATCGAATGAATAAAATACGATAGGGTATGAAAATAATTTGAATTATAATTTCTTCATTGAAATTTGAAACGAAGGAATGACATCATAGTGTCGATTATTGATTCCTGGAGGATCACCCCGTCTGATGAGACAGGGTCGTCTGGTACCCCTTTCCGGGGAATTAGGGAATTTTAAATTTTAGGGGTTGAATGCCCACCGGACCGCGCTAACGCGAGAATTTATTGCCAATTTTTTTTAAAGGCCGTAGATTTATTTCCAATTCCGTTGACGCGGTGCTCACAGAAAGTGCTCGGGGGTAGGTTTTCACTCGGCTACCAGAGCAAACACTGCACAGTGCCAAATATAATTGAAACGATTCGCGCGGAAAGTTCGAGGAAGTTAGCCATTGGAATATATAGGTGGATAGGAGGCGACGATGGCAACATCGGTACTTCCTCACGCATCGATGATCTTTCAGAATATAGCAAGCACGTCAACTTTAGTATCGATTAATGTAAATATATAATAGAAAATAGGGAACGCATTATAGTCATTATTTGAGTATTTTGAATACCACTTGAATTTAGTATTTGCTTCGTCAGATTCTTGAAATAAGAAAATCAATTTACCGAAAGTATTTGTCTGACATTAGCCTGTGGCATATATATGCAAAATTAAATATTTCTTACTAACACTTATTACACGAAAATTGAAAAAAAATCTGAAGAAAAACTATATAGATTTTAGCAAATTGGCGATATAAGTAAAACGGAAATTAGGTCATGCATTCTAATCTTCCTTTCGCAATTATAATTGGTCAAATTGTATAAATTGTAACCTACCTTTTTATGTAGGTAAACTTTTAGACGTAAATTTTGTTTGGCTTTATTTCTACTTGTCCGAAGATCCATTCTGTGCAAATTTATACAATTCTTTAGTGATGTGATTCGTAATGGCTTCGGACCGGTCGGTTCGGAATGGCATTGGATCGGTCAGGGTTCGGGTTTGCAACCCGAGCAGAAAACCCGAAAGTCTGAATCGGCCCTAAAGTTCAAGTAAAATTTTGTGGAAAAAATACAAGACATTTTCGATCATTTGTGGCAAGTATAACTTACGTCTAAAGATACCAGAGTTTTTTTGAATAAACTTTCGGCTTGGCTCGGGGGCTTTGGCCAGTTCGGAGTTTCGAATCGAGTTGCAAACCCGGAACACGGTCATACGAGACCCGACTCGAACAAATTCCAATCCCGTTTTTTTAAACTTTTGCAAACGTCTACAATTTTCAATTTAAAATTCGAATATTATACTGGATTATTCTTCATAAATTTGAAATTTAAAAATGAGCTCAGAAAACAAATTCAAGAGATGTAAATATGGTCAAATGATAATTCGTATATGCAAATAATATCTCAACTGAAAAATTGTAATTTGGTCTAATAATATTAAGATGAAATCACAATTCGGAAAAATAGAAAGAATGTCAAATTTCGGAAGAAGGAAGATGATAATGGATAGTTATTAAAACCAATGAAAATTAGGTCAAAAGAAATGGAAGCAAAGAAAATGGCAACTTATGATTTGGCCAAATCGACACTCAGAATAATGAAACTAAAATGACACTATTAATTCTGATTGTAATATTGACGTCACAAAATTGAGAGAATTTTTAACCAAATTAGTTTTAGTTGCTTTCATTCCCTTTTGTATCCTCTGACATATCAAGGGTAACAAAAGCTTTTCCCTCTGATCGGGTTATCGATATCAGAAAAAGGCATCGATAAAAAGGAATTTGCATTTTTAAGTCCAGTGATCGTTAGCTGCCTGTGTCGCAAATCGGAATATGGCCAAAGCTTCGGGTTGAGCAGGCAGTGAGTGGTGGGTGGTGTGGCGAGGGTAGCCCTCTAATCGATCGTTGCTGTCCACCCTTATCAGGGGTCGGGGCCGTTTGGGGGTTGCTGCTTTGCATGGCCGGCAAGGCTCCGGTCTCTCTTCTTCTCCCCCTGTCCCTGCCCCACAATCGCCCTGAAAACCAACCCTTAATATAGGGGCGAGACCACGGCCATTGTTGCCAGATGCCTCGTACATTTGCATTTTCCTGCAAATTCCTTGAAAAATGAATTTCCGCACAATACATCCGCAGATAAGGAGAATAGGAATATTAGCAATAAAAGATAAACAAGAATGAGATAAGATAATTTGAATAATAGATAAATCAACGAAAACTTTTTCGTAAAATGAAAATGAATTATCGGTCCGGTTCACTAAATAAATAGGAGTTTTTAAAGGCCGTGACTATATTTTCACCGAAATTCGGAGTGCATTGATTATTACGAGCATGTATTTTTTTGGATATTTTACATTTCCTTAAATAAAAAATTGACGGTCGGTGTAAATTATGATTATTTTTTGTGAATGTTTCCATTTAAAAACTTTGCAACTGGATATTTGTCAGATTTGAAAGCATTTAATGTTGATGACACAGGTTTTAGGATCGGCAGATACAAACATGAGCGTACTTGATAATTTGTTGTAAGGAAAATTACAATGTTATCATATTATTATATTGTTTTCCTTTCTGATACAATAATGAGCGCCAGAAAGAATTCATCTGATTTTGACTTTTAAAAAATTATAAAACAATTTAGAAAAAATGATTTTTGGTTTTTCTTCTGTCTTGCCTTAAATTGTATTTTGAAATTTTTATGTGGAAGTAGGTGAGAAACCGAAACATTGGTTGATTTAACCATACTTCGACCATGTTTGAAATCATTGAACAAACCCATTTATTAGAGTATTTGAAATTGAAATTATATAAATTTTGTGAATACTCAATTTGCCAAGACTCGAAGTTTGAAATATTTCAATTTTGAACGCCTCAAAGATAAAATCTTTAATTTTCAAAGCTGAAACTTGAGCTGATCCATTTGACGCGAAATTTTTTATTTTTAAATATTTAATTACGAATGCTATAATGGAAAATCGCTTTCTTTTCAAAAGGACAAGGTAAATTATAAGGGTAATTACAAAAAAATAATTATATAGTGAAATATTAATTTACGCAGGGCTGATTAATAGTTTTTAATTAACTATGTTTATTTTTCTCATCATTATTATGCATTTTTCTAGGAAGATTGCAGTATTTACATATAGATATTATGGATTACTAAAATAATCTAATACATTTTTAATACATTTTTAATACATTTTTAAAAATACAATTGTTTTTTAAAATTTTAGTGATAGTGGGGGACTTTGGTAGTAAAAAAAACGTTTGTTTATATGTCGTACCTCCTTCGCACATTAAATTAATTTAAAGCTAATCCCTTAATCCTTAAAATATCGCAAAGGGTTGAAAATGGAATAAATTCTTTAACTTTGAAATACATCGTAAAACCTTTAATGTATAGCGTAATTAGAAAGCATTTTTGTTTCAAATTGGAAATAATTTGAATTGCCTCTAATTTTTGTAATAAATCTCGAAAAATTGGATACAATTGTTTTTATTTAAGTTCTTCGTATAGACGATTGATAATGTTAATGGGTTTCCTAGGATGGTTCGATTTTAGGGATGAAACGTAAATTTGATGTGGGGTAACAGGGAACTGCGAAGACGAAGACCGTTCATTATTAAACAGACCCTTTGCGCTTGGTCGGTAAATTAGTCGATCTTATTATCCAGGCAAACACTTGCCAAGGACTCCATCTGTATTTGAGCGGACTTTGTTTGAATGGGGCGCGCGAAATCCGTATTTACGCAAAGCCAGCGCCTCCTTATTGGTCGATGGCTTAGTTTCGCGGTAACAACGGGCTGAGAACTTGGGTACACCGGAAATGCAGTCTTTTGTAACTAAGATCGTGTAACAAACTGAAGTGTATTGGAATTAGTGACTTTTCAAATGGAAATTGCATCTCAATGTTTCCTAAGTTTAGTTTGTTCCTTTAAATCTAACATTCTTCCATTTATTTTGATTTTACTTTCAAACTTACATTACACTGTTACACTTAGTATTTTTGACATATTCCTAAAAACCAATAATATTACAAACTGTGTAAATGGATACAATGCATGTTGCGCTTCCATTTTTCGCGCGGGAAGAAAGTGGCCATTTCAGATGACTCGACGCGTTTCATGGAATCTTGAGCATTCGTAATGGGAACCACTTACGCGGTGCACGGGGCAGGTTTTTCCGAGGACTGTAACCGGTGATAGATTCCCGCGTCGGGAAAATTTAATGGAAAAATCCGGGGTGTCAAGCACAGACACGCCGGCGATACGTCAGGCCATTCATGGCCCAGCCGTCTCTCCATTTTCGCGAGAGAAAGAGAAACAGAAAAACGAGAGATCGACAGAGACGTGGACGCGCAAAATGTACATGAAAATCAGGTTCAAACGAACTATGAAAGATATCGAAAATGCAATATTAAAGTGCAGGAAAACAATTTTTAATGTTTAGGGATGAGTAAAAGAAACCGCTTGGAATCATAATGCAAAGTTTATAATGAAAATCTTGAGGGAGAACATTTTTTCTGAGATGATTTAAATGAAATTCTCATGCGATTTCTGTTTTGGAATTGTTAGGAGAAATTCAAAAAATGTCAGTAATTACTTATAATATTTGAACATTGTTGCTTTCCATACTTACAACCATTTTCTTCTTTAAAATTACATAATAATGATGACACAGGAAAATATTACATTCATAGATCTGAAGATGATGATCTCTTACAGAATTTATGTTTTATTTTACTCTCTTTCTGAAGTCTAAGAGATAAAAGTCATGCTTTTATTACAGCCTAATTCAGATATACCTAAAACTAGGCATACTTTTTGTCTTAAAAATGTATATTTTAATGATGTTTTCTATATTAATGAAACGTCACTTCAATTTTCATATAACTATATGCAGAATTCTGCAGGTCAAGGAAAATCTCAATTAAATTCTGTATGGAAATTCTAAAAAAAAGCTTCATGGAAATAACAGATTTTCCATTTAAGCTCTAGAGAAATTTAATTGAAGTCATGGCCAAATTCTAAATATTCCAAAGGCAGACTGAGTTTTTTCTGAATAATAATAATTTCACAAAATAAAAAAAATCATTTACTCCGAAGTAAATTTTACCGATATCCTAGAACGCCCTACGAATTAAATTTACCATAGAAAATGTTATATATTAGAGGCATGTACCAGAATTCTATAAATGATATTTAATGAGGAATCATTTATATTATTTATTTCAAAATCTTTATATTAAAACAAATCAAAGTGTTCTATCTGTTCTGCGCTCTTAATTCTAGTGTAAAAGGGCCTTTCGAGCTGAAATGTAGGTTCCTACAAAAGTCGGTATCGCGATTAGAACGACATCTATCGAGCGGCTGTAGCTAAGAATGACGTACCAAATCCGGTCGGTATTGCAGGCGAAACCAGTTGTCACATAGGATGAAATTCTTGGAGGGTTGTCCAAAGTTTGGCCTCCCTTCGTCGCGCTGTCTGGGGAGAAACTGAAGGGTGTGTGAAGCGTTAACATTGAGCAAGGGTTGCATGCAAGCGCACTCATGGAAAGGACAAAAAAGGGCGTAATAATGGCTCCTTGGTCACTGTAACACGTGTTAAATAATTTTTACAAATAAAATTTGAATGCCTACACATAATAGAAAAAAATACTTATTGTATAGGAGTTTCACTTTCAGAAACAGAAATTTCCAATATCCAATAATGTAACGCACTAATTACTTGTCCAAGAAAGAGACTTTTCTGACATGCTTCAATTCCATTCAGAATACAAAGAGTAATTAAACATTTTGCTTAATCAATGATAATTCATAAATGAAAAGTGCCGAGTTAAAATAAAACTTTTGACGGCTTCCAAATCTGGGGCATAATATAACTTCTAAATCGCTTTAAAGTATTTCTATTTAAAATCTAAAATAATTTAAAATAATTTTCAAACATAAAAACTGCTAATTAGGCATCCATTAGGTAGGCAACTTTTATAATTAACATTTTCTCAACATTCACAGATATTTAATTAGAAATATTAATTATTTTGAAACTTTCAGAGTTAATAACTCAAAAGAAGGTTGAGCTTTTTTTATTTGAGACAACGTAAAATAGGCCAATAATGATTTATTTACGAAAATAAGTTTAGGTAGAGTTTTTGAGGTTACCATATATTCGAGAACCTTAATTATTGAGGTTAAAAATTGGCGCACTTTAAAACCAATGCCCCCTAGCTTATATTTAAAATAAAAAATGTATTGCAAATAATTCTGAGCTCTGTTAACTTATAGTATATTTTTCTAAAAGTGTGAAAAGTAGGCAGTTCTGCACGAGTGAGATGTTTGCTCTACGAGCCAGATGCGAATCGAAGGCGAGTTTTAAGCGAGCTGGAGGCGAGACTCAGGCGACCTGTGAACGGGCCACACAAGTACCACAAGGGGGAGGGGCGAAAAGTTCATAGCGGTGGGGTAAAAAAACCATTATGCACTCCCGGTCAACGAGTATTGCCCACCCTGAGTAAAATATGTCGAAATAAAAAGTTTTATATCTCTATCAGAAGTTCATGCATTTAAAAAAAATCCAACGTGGTTTTAAAGTTCGAGTCATTACCTTTTAAATGCAATTGGCTTTTTTCTTCCTAATAAAACGTCTGTAATTTTTTAAGGAACTGGTAGATTTAAAAAAATAAAAATGAAATAGATGCGTATTTTTATTCTCTTTAAAATGAGCCCAAGATGACATTTTTTATAGAGCCATTTTAAAGTTATGACATTTTATTGAAAAAAAAACACTTTTTTCAACGCTGAATATCTCGGAATCTGTGCATTATAGAAAACCTCTAAAGAAAAAAATGTTATTTATTTAAATGTAGAATAAGTATTTGTGAAAAAAAAATAATGTTAGGTAATTTTTTTTTCATTTCTTACCACTTTATTAATTTTTTGAATTGATATTTTCTAACTTTTATGTATAAAAGAATACAGTTATCAGATTTGTAAAAATATTGATTACAAACAGAAAAAATGGTAAAAAATAAAAAAAAATGTGTATCGAAAAATTTTTTTTTGACAAATACTTATTCAACATGTAATAACCAAAATATTTTTCTCATTGTAGTTTTATTCTATAATGCATAGATGCCCAGTTATTCAGCGTTGAAAAATCTTGGGCTCATTTTAAAGAAAATACAAATACGCATCTATTTTATTTTGAGTAAGCAGTTATTTTTTTAACAAAAAAGTAAATAAAATTTGTACAAAAACAGATACATTTTTAAATCAAAAGGACGAATTTTCAACAAGTGCTGAATTTTTAATTATTGTAAAAAAGATTTTTAGTCAATAAAACTTTATCCGAAGTGTTACATTTTTCAACCGTATAAAACACAATATTTTTACTAAAAAGTTAAACTTTCAACCAAATGATTGAATTATTCAACAAAAATATGAATTTTCGACTGAAAAAACCCAAATATCAACAAACAAACAAAAATGTTGTACAAAATAGTTTAATTTTGTCACTAAAAATATCGATTTTTAACAAAAAATTGAATACTTAAATTTTCATTTAGAAAATTCATTTTCAGTTAAAAAAAAGAGTTTTTTATAAAAGATTTGAATTTTCAAGCTAAAATGACTAATTTTCTACACAACATGTGAATTTTCAAACAAAGAGATATATTTACCTAAAAATTTAGATGTTTATTTAGGATAATTAATTTTGAAGATATTAGTTCCACTTTCAACCAATGAGTTAAATTTGTAACCTAAGAAGATGTATTTAAAAAAATTTAACGTTTGATATTTCAACCAAAATAGATTTAAATAAAAAACAGTTAAATTTTATAACAGAATTGCCATCGAAATACAGGAATCCACAACTAATGTAACAAAATACATGCATTTTTAAAAATTAATATTTATTTAAAGAAAAAACTATTTTTCAACAAAAAAGTACATTTTTAACTAAAACCGATTATTTTTCAACAAGAGAGTTGCAGTTTCAAACAAAAAGGATGAAATTTGTGAAAAGAAGGAGGAATTTTTTATCTGAAAAAGATAAAAATAGCATTCAAATTGTTAAATTTTCAAGTACGAAAGACGCATTTTCTACAATAAACAAACCTAAGGATTTTACGTTATTTATAAATAGTCCTCTAGTGGAATTAATTTTCTTACCTGTGCTGAGTTTACTGAAAGTATAGTTGATTTTACTATTTAATTAGGTAATTTCACTAGAATTTAACTATACTGAAAGCTGGAATTAGGCCAAACTCATGCTTTCAGTTCAGTGTCGGGGGTTGCCTTCAAATAGCCTTGGACTGAATTCAAGGAGATCGAAACATAAGCAGTCAGGGCCACCTGAACAGTTTCCAATCGGAATGAATGCGATAGTAGTGCAATATACTTGACTGAGTATTTGCGCACTTGCGGCCCTTCCAAGATAACATTCGCAACCGCTCTCATCCTGCTCCCCTGAGAATCTGCTTGAGCCAGCCGTTTTAGAAAGGCCGAGAACCGAGGGTACTGAAAGCGCAAGTTGGGTGTACTTTTGAGGAACCACATTATTCTGTGTCAATCATAAATCGTCTATCGTTAATACACAATAGAACTAGTTTTAAAAAACATATTAGTCGAGAATGTTCCCATTTTCCACAAGAATAATTACTTTTTTGACCTATCTGAATAAAAATATATTCGCGAAAAGAAGTCTGCTATTTTTATATACAGAGAGAAAACGTTTCGGCATTTTAATCACGGTTTTAAAATTTGTGAAAAAAAGTAAAAGTTGTGTTCAATTACTTGATATGCATGTTAAAAATCTGGCTTAATTGATAAATAAAAATGTTGGTCTTAAAATGCCAAGTGCCTTATTTAATGTATATGATTAACATCAAAGTGAGTTAAAGCATAAAAATAAATATAATTCGTCAGCATCAAGTGTAAATTAAGTTTTTATAAAATAAAGGGGATTTGGAATCAAATACAGTCAAACCTGGATTTAGTGTTTCTGGACGTAATGTGTCTGAGAATCGACGCAGCGCGGTTAGGACTGACGAGAGGAGCTGCGGAAGAACATGCGGTGCTCACTCAAAAGTCACAAACGTGACCAAACGTGGCCAATCAGAGTCTTATTTTTAAAAAACCGGGAGGACGAAAAGCCAAATCGGATTGGTGCTATAACCATTGTCCCTATTGATGTTATTAGGGTGCTTTAAGATTTCGATTGCTTCTCTAGGTTCTCTTGAAAAATATTGTGTGTTTTTGCGATGACGGTTGTTTTATCAAATAAAATATTATGTCCTGTTTCGATATGATGTTCAGCTAGTGCTGATTGCGTGAAATGTTTTAGCCTGACTTTACTCTTATGTTTGTTTATACGTTGGCTCACCGCTCTACCGACTTCTCCAATATAGACTTTGCCACAAGAGCAAGGGATTTTATATACTCCTGGATCACTGAGAGGTGCCTTTTTGTCTTTATGGTTGTTTAGAAGTTGTCCTATTTTCGCAGGTGATTTAAATATGATTTGGATGTTGTGTTTGTTGCGAATTCTTCCTATTTGTTCTGTGACACCTTGGATGTAGGGTAGGACGATGGTCGTTATTCTCTCTCTTTCTTTATTAGGTTGTTTTGGATTGTTTTCTTGGATGTATTTTCTTTTTGCTTTAACAATTTGTTTGATTGTGTAATCGTTCTGTATTAGGATTTGTTTAACGTTTTGTAATTGCGTTGATGACCGATTGTTTTTGAGACGGGTGATGATCAGAGGACGCATGTAGGTATCTGTTTGTATGGGTGGGTTTTCTATAAAATTCATGTCCTAATGTATTATCCGATTTTTGTAAATTAGTACGTCCAAGAAAGGCAATTGTCCGTTTTGTTCAATTTCCATGGAGTATTGGATATTAGGATGTAATTGATTGATGAAATTGAAAAACTTATTTTGTTCATTTAGTCCATGTCGCCAGATGATAAAAGTGTCGTCCACGTAACGGAACCAAAATTCTGGTTTGAGCTTGGATTGATTGAAGATTATGGTTTCTAGATGTTCCATAAAGATTTTGGCTATTACAGGTGCGATTGGAGATCCCATTGCTGCTCCTGAGGTTTGTTCATAGAATTGGTTCTTGAAAGAGAAGTAAGTATTATTGAGACAGTGCTCTATCAAAGGTATGTTAGCTCAGATGGCAAGTTTGCAAAAGATTTAATAATATCAATTGTATCAGAGTTTGGTACTTTCGTAAAGAGAGATGTTACGTCGAAACTCACTATGATGTCTTCGGGTTGAATGTGAATCTGTTGTATCTTTTTGATAAAGTCAAAAGAGTTTTGGACGTGAGTAACATAGTTTTCTATGAAAGGATTCAGTTTATTGGCGAGGAAGCGTGCTAGCTTGTAACTAGGCGAGTTTATTGCGCTGATGATCGGCCTGAGTGGAATGTTGTTTTAGTGGATTTTTGGGAGTCCGTAAAGTCTTGGAGAGATGGAATTAGTAGGTATTAATTTATACATTGTTTGTCTGTCAAGTTTAGTGTTTTTTAGAAGGGTTTTTGTATTACTGGCTATTGCTTTTGTGGGGTCCTTTTGAAGTTTTTTTATGTATCGTCAGTTAGATCGTTATCGTCAATGATTTGTTTTTATAGTTTTCTTTATTCATTAATACTGTTGTGTTGCCTTTATCTGCGGGTAATATTATTATTTCTTCATTCCGATTGAGTTCTTTAATTGCGGTTTTTTCTTGTTTTCTTAAGTTTGAGGAGGGCATTTGGGCTTGGCGTAAAATGTTGGCCATCCTACGTCGTATGTAATTCGCTTTTTCGGGTGGAAGGGTAGAGATTGCGGATTCTAAATTACTGATGATTTCTTCTTTCGGGATTTTTGAGGGAGCTACTGCAAAATTGTATCCTTTAGATAAGACTGAAATCGTTTGATTGCTAAGAGGATGGTCAGAGATGTTTTTTACTGTGTTAGATAGTGGTGATTGCCTTACTGGAAGTATAACAACAGATTCGTATTCAAACCCAAGACATCATTGTGAGTTTCCACGTAACATCTGTCTTTACGAAAGTATCAATCCGATTTGGCTTCCCGTCCGCCCGGATTTTTTAAATAAGACTTGATTGACCAATCAGGTGCATCTTGTCTCTATGTCGGGGTGCTCTGGTCAATTACAGACATCGTATAGAGTATACATAAGAACAAAATAACCTGATACCTCAGTTTCAGGTCAGCCATGAAGAAGTGAACTGCAATGTTTACGAAACGTCGGCAAAATTCGTAGTTTTGTACATGATTGAAACTCGAAATATCTATTTTATCACAAGAAAAAAGTAATAGGCGCGCGCCATGGCGCGCGCAGGACTCCTCGGCCCTTCTCTCAAATGCCAACAGCAGCGGGGCGGGCCGCACTCTCAGCGCGTTCGTTGAATCAGGATGCGTAAGGTTGCGCCAGGCTGCGTCATGCCTCTAAATCCACCAGAAATCGTTCAAGGCGGCCCTGCCTGTTCACGCTTGGATGCCCTGAAAATAATGTAAAGGTCAATGCAAGCTATGCCCGCAAAAGTATTTAAATCAAGGTTCCAGTGTAGTTATCTCAGTTTGCTTTTTCAGAAAGACCTTTCAGAGTAGATGCTCCCTAGGCTATATCTGGGTCAGATCCAACATTATAGTATAACGTTTTCCACGCGCGTCATACTGAATTGCTAAAGGAGAATGTTCCAAAGTAGTCTCAAAACTTTTGCAAAACATTAGCAAGGGGATTTGGAATACATATATTCATTTTTCTGAGATTCTGAATTCGGTGCAGTTAAATCAGCATTTTTTTCTTTCTTTTTTTTTATGATTAAAATTCGTTTTCGAGGAGGAATTTGGTACTTGGGATTGGTAACGTGGAGCCTCGCGAAACTTTCAGAACCGCAGACGCTTTGCATCGAAAACTCCGACGTCGTGGGCTGACTGGGTAGTTCGGTTTGGGACGGATTAATTTGGCAAATTGAACGTTCTTCCATCGGGTCCGATAATTCGGTACCCAGGTACTCTGCGTTATACGCTCTATGTTATATGTTATATGTTATACGAATGTACCTATGTATGTATGTATGTATGTATGTATGTATGTATGTATGTATGTATGTTTGTATGTATGTATGTATGTATGCATGTATGTATGTATGCATGTATGTATGTATGTATGTATGTATGTATGTATGTATGCATGTATGTATATGTGTATGTAGTACCATTGAGGTAGTTAATTCACTTCCAATGATTCCTTAACCATCCGCCACGGTTACCTGGGCTGCGCGGAATTCAGTGTAGTCTGAGGCTACAAGCTAGTTCGCTAATCTAATTAGAGGAGTCAGGATATTGCGTAGCACTCGGGCCCTCAATTGTTTTAAGTCGACATCTCCGCCGTCGAATCCAACCTTCCATCCGGACATTGAATTTGTACTAAACTATCGGACGAGATATCGAATTATCGCAGGGGATGTGGCGCGTTATCCTGTCGACGCCCGCAGCCGCCAATCAGCGAATGCCGATTCCGGGGCGGTTCTTCTTTTTGATTGCTATCGACTAAGGTGAATCCAAGTTATGGAACTTTCAACTTAACGATATTTAATTTCCTTTCAATATTTTCATCTGCTCCATTCTGTCCAAACAAATTTTGGTGTATTAATATTTAGTATGAATAGTAGTTTATAGAAAATAATTTGACGTCGTGATAGATATTTACTGAGCCGGAGGGGTTGCAATTTTCAAGTTGCGTGTGAATACTATTTATTTTATCAATTTAGAAATCTCTGAGAATAAACAAAAATATTTCCCTATAGCAGTTTTGATAGAAGGTTTAATGCCATTTCTATTGATCATGAGCATTTCTTAAACAAATAAATAAGTGAGCTACAAAATTTGTTTTGAAAGAAACAATTGGTTTCACCTTTATTTCTTAATTTCTATTATTTCTTTTTCCATTAAACTTTTATTATCAGTAGAAAGGTCATGAGAAGGCTCATCGGAACTGATAGTGTACTTATCTTATTATTGATGCTAACAGATTTTTTTTTCGTTGAGGCATTTGAAAAAATGCTCTATTAGCCGGCGGCACTCTTGTCAAGTTAATTGGGAAGAAAACCTTTTTAAACCTCCAGTTCGATTTCCAATATGCAAAGCCAAAAAATTGAAATTACATTTGTAAGTATTTAAATAATTGATCATTAATCACCTCTACAAGGCGTTCAGGTGCTTCAAACGGCTGTCCAATTCTCTAGGGCAAACTACATCTAAATGGTTAAGTTGTTAAACGCCATATTTTAAGCATATAATCTAAAGGCCCTTTCAGCCCTCTTTTTCTCGAAAATGTCCTTTTTGTTGTTGTTTTTTGTAATTGAAAATGGGGTGTATTTGCTCGCTTGAAAGTCGCGCGCGAGCTATGCAGTAGCAGGGTAGTGTACTGGTGGCGAGGGGCAGGAGCGGAAAGCGCGGGCTCGCTTTCCGCTTTAAAAAATAGAATATTGTCATTGCGCGCCTAAGGCGCGCCGGTTCGCTCTCGCACTCGTTTTTGTACGTTTAAAGCGTACACTTTAACTACATTTTTCAAATATCATAAATATTATAACTTAAATCGAAACCTGCCGATTGAAACTTCTGAGGTTCTACAGCCATAAAATGGAACTTAATTTTTTATCAATTTGTTCTTAAGGGCATATGACACACTCAAATACTTATATCACCGACCTCACCTTTTTAGTTTATTGAATTTTCTTTGCACTTAAGTACTTTTTTGCTAATAAAATATCGGACTGAAACTTTGGAAAATGTATTAGAAGGCCATAAAATACGTTTGTGTAATTCGTTTGAGTAGAAATTTCGCAAAAATTATTTTCAAATAAATTAAAACTGGGACCATTTTTCGACATATTTTCTTTGTACCTTGAAATTTTTTGAACATAAGAAGGTTTTTTTATGCAAAATAAATAAATTTTACATTTTGCAAATATTTTAAATGTAAGAAAAGTTCTTAGGTTCAAAAAATTGCAAGCATATGTCAAAAAATGGTTCCAGTTTATTTCTTCGAAAATAATTTTTATCGAAATTTCTACTCAAATGAAGTACATTAACGTATTTTTTGGCCTTCTGATACATTTTCTGAAGTTTAACTTTGATATTTTATTCACAAAAAAGTTCTTAAGTTAAAAAAAAAATTCAGTGAACTGAAAAAATGCGGTCGGTAATATAGGGATCTGATTTTGTCAAATGCCCTTACAGAAAATTCACAAGGCCCACCTAGGAGAAATGTGTATTGATGTTTCTTAACCTACAAAAAATTGTTTTTAAATCTTTTGTTGAAAATTTTCAAAATTTCGAAAAGCATACAACATTTTTCATTTTTATCGAATTTAAAAATGTCATTAGGATAATTTGTAAGTATTTTTCCAATTTTTTTTTCAATTTTTCTCTAATCAAAAATCCTGAGACAGTTTTTAAATGTATTTTATATCTAGTGAAAAATTTAAATATAATATCCTAATATACCAAAAAAAAAAAATTTCTATTTTTCTGAACATTTTCAAAATTTTTATAAGTTTATAACTTTTCTAATTTTCATCGAAATTAAAAATTTTATTTTAATAATTTGCAATTCTTCTACTCATCTAGAAGTGTATAAAAGGCTGACTCGATTGGACAAATCCTTTAAAAGTTAGCGTGGCTACAACACTTAGGTAATCATACATATCGACAGACATACATGTAAACGTATAGACGGACAGACAGACATACAGACAGACCCTGACAAAATGTTATGATTTGTGGACTCTGTGAGTGCCGCAACATAAAGATCCGTTAAAAATCAGAGGTCGAAAATTTGGACGATTGCATTACACTCTCATGAATGAGAATGTAAAAATTCGATTAAGTTTAAAAGATAGTTATCATTTTTGAAATTTACCGATATTTAAGTTAAAATTTGAAAATATAAAATGATTCTTTATTTTAAGAAATTAATTTTAAGGGATTTTTTTTTAATTTTGCAGGAATTATTGAAAATTTGAATGATATATAAAATTGTTTAGAAGTTTCAAAAAAAAATTTTAAATTATAAAAATTTTGAAAATATTCCATAAAATGTTTAACACATTGTAGATTTTTAAATATTTTGAAATCAAATTTTGATACTTTTCAAGCAATTTAAAAGCCTGAAAAAGAAGATATAAATTTTACTAAAATTTCTAGAAAAATTAAAAATGTGTTTTTATTTTGAGTATAGCCTATACTTTATTATAGATTTTCATATTTTGAAAGGAATTTTGTTTAGCTTTATAGGTTTAAATTGTTTTATTTCAATTGTAAGAAAATGTTGGCAGATTGCGGCGTCCCTCATTCGAGGAAAAAGTGGAGTCCATTACTTTCGGTATTTTTCGCGGAATTCGAATTTTTTTGAATGTGCAATGTGAGAAATGTGATTTGCCGAGGGTTGCCATGATTCAACCCCCAAAATCTACACCTTGTTTTTTGTGATAGTTTACATCGTACGAGAAAAATTCGGAGATTATATGTTTAGGAAAAAATGATTTTTCGGGCCTTAAAAATGGTTTACCTGACGTAAAACTGATAAAAGGGTTTTCTTATCATAGTACCCTATCTTTACATAAATATTTATTCTATACATTTTGTGTAAGCTAGTCGCTAGTGAATGCTGAATATAGAGTATAGAACTTAATTTTGTCTTCGAGAAAATTATCCAGAGGCATCGTAGAATATACCTTCTAGGTTTTACACTGAAGCTACAAATCGGACCATCATCCCCTTATGCAGTGAAAGGGTGCCATTCTCCATAGCCATCCTCTCTGTAATTTTCGCTAACGACCCAAGTTTTTTGGTGTCCGAGTCGAGTCCGGGGTATCATAAATTCAAAATGGTGGACCCTTTGGGGCGAAAACAAAAGCCACTCGGGTTTGAACGAGACCTCGAAGGGTCGGGGGTGGGTTAGCAACCCTTCTGTCGTACAAAGAGGTGGAGGGGTGAAGAAGGAGGGTTGAACTACCGAAAATGGCGGACCCAATTAAGAGAGTCTAGGCTACCTCGTGGTCTTGCTGCCTGAAAACCGGATGGAGGAATCGAGAAGTGAAAAAGACCAGAGGGTGGAAAGGTGGGGGAGGGTGCAGAGGAATATATTCAAAGCCTGGAAAACACTCGTGAGGAATAAGAGGAGTGCCACAAATGTGAAGTAAATTTTTCTACCCTCGCGAACCTCTCGCGCTCGACCCCTCATTCACGTTTGGTTGACCTTGATGACGTGCCTATTAAATGAAATCTCTCTAACGAAAAGTAACCAGGAGGGCGATCCTCCCGACATACTAATTAATCATACTAGCCTTATCTCCATCCTTTAGGCTCTCTGAACTTTATAAAATCTTTTTTTTTTTCAGGAATTTGGATTATTAGATTGAGTGTTTTTATTTCGTTCCCTCTTCAAATTTTGATATTCAATCATTCTTAAACTTCTCTCATATCTTTTTTCAAGTAAAAAAGTTACAACTTTTAAATATTGTTAATTTTTACTTTTATTTCCGAACTGGAAAAGTGGTTGAACTATAGTCATCCCGATATTTCGGGATAACCAGTTAAACTTACGAAAAATATTGAACTATTTATCCCGAATTTTAGAATAAATACACTTGGCTTATTTTAATCCAAAATCAAAAAATTTCATATTGACTATTTTGAAAAATATTTAGAATTTCTAACTTAAAATATTTGTAGGTAAAATGACTTAAAAATTAAGAGAATCAGTTCTGCATACGCTAAAAATAAGTTTTTGGCGTAATAAAAACGTTTTAAATGCTACAACAAGAGTCGAAATATTTTCAATTTGCAACTGCGAAAAAAGCCATGTAAGGTTAAATATTAAAAAACTTAAGTTGCCAGAAAAAATAGTGGAAAATGATAAAAATACACAACCAACTCTGGGTTTGAAATAAAAAATGTATTGCAAATAACTAGAAAGTGGTAAATATTTATAAGTTTAACGATTTTAATTTTCACAGCACGCCGGTGTGCATTCAAAAGAGAAATTACTAATTGAATAAGCAGTGCAGACCTTATTTTAAAAAATTAAAAGTTTTTTATTGCTGAAAAAAATGATTAAAAGTTTAAATACGTAGTTTACTATGAAAATTGTGACAAAGGTCTATGAATTCTATGCTAGCTTCCAGACTTATAATAATAACATGTAATTCATTGGTAATAATAATTAATTAAATAATTTTCTGGAATGAATCTTGATCTACATTACATTCTGAGAAATTCACATTAAAAACGATAATACAGTCCGCTCTCCGAATAATGTCATTCTGAATAGTGCCATTTCTCCCCATTCATGCTTGAACGCATCGCCCACTGTCGCGCTATAGATTCGGCCGCCGACATTTCAATCCAGTCTCTCTGAATAGTGGCACTAAAATATATGTACGAAAATAGAATTTGGAGCGGTTTAATGCTTTATAGTGCATATAATCATTAATAAAATACTTTCTAAATCAATGCCTGCACAAAAAATACTCGTTTTTATTAACTTCAAATCTAGAAAAAAACATTCAAATATATACACCTCGTACTTGCTGGAAAAAAACGGACGATCGGCACTATTCAGAGAGAGCGGGCGCGAGTTTGATGTCGCTTCGCCTACCCAGAGAGGAGGAAGCTGAGTTCCAAGAAAAATAATCCTCCATCAGTTCATTTCCGGCACTATTCAGAGAGCAGACTGTATTCACATATTATAATAAAGAAATTATTCAAATAAAAATGGTATGTAGTGCTTAATACCATTTAAAGTAAGAAATAGATTTTATATAATTAAATTTAGTATGCATTTCATATTATTCAGAGTGGAGTTCACTTTACACCCTTTTGGATGCTACATGGACCAGAACTGGATGGACAAGATACTTACACTAGAACCTGATCTATGAACTGACCTGTCCGGATGCTGAACCTATAGACCTCCAGATCTTTTAGAAATAGTCAAACAGGTGATGCATTATTATTTATATTTTATAAAGGGTTACTTTGAATCAGCATGTAATTGGTAAATGATCTCAGAATTGTGACAACTCACTGGGTGGAAACATTTACCTGTTAATAACTCAATTCGCGAAAATGAACATCATTATTATCATTCGATATAATTATTAAACAATATTATTTAAAATGTGAATAATTCAATGCATTAACTTATAATTATTATGCAAATTTTTACTTTTTATTGAAAATAATTTATGAAAATGATAACAGATGTTTTTTTACCTCTTACTTTGTGTTAATAAATATTTCACTTTGTTATACAGAATTATTAGTTCGCAATGTCTTTTCTCTCTGATGCTTATTTTCCACTTTTTCCGTACTTGACTCGCAATATTTTCTGCTTATTTCTGCAAAGGTATTACAAAATATAAGAATAGACTCGTAAGTGTTTATATCATACATACGTGACGCTTTCACTAGTTGTGTTTTCAAGCAGAAGGATATTTGGATATAGATTGCAATGATGTAGAAAAAAATGGGATTTTATAACCATTCTTTTTTAAGACAAATCCAATTCTTTAGTATATAATTACAATCTTTACAACAAGGATTATTAAGGATAATATAAAAAGGATGCTGTAAAATAATAAAGTAATAGTGTAATAACTTTTATGTAAACAGATAATAAATCTTGGAAAAGAATGACAAGGAACTAAAATGACTATAGTATAGATCTAAAAGTATATAATTAGATTAGATAGTACTGCTTGAAACGCCTCAATTTAAAAAGCAGTGCCAGTATAATTTAATTTGTGATTAATCAATAAATGACAAACAAACCATTCTGGTTAATTCCAGTTTCCAAAAAATAGTTTCCAAAAAACAGGCAGAGAGTAAGAATATATGGATAAAATTAAACGACTAATATAACTACACTAAACTGCTGATATACGAACGGTTTTGGGCATGGCTTCAATTAACCTTGATCCTAAATCGGAGGAATCCAAACGTAAACAGGCAGAGCCGGGCGATTCCTGTTGGATTTGGATAGATGACGTAACCTAATGCAACTAACACGCTAATTGTTGTCACGCTTAAATAAGCCACTGTCTCCCCTCTCGGCCACGCGGCATTCTCATCATGAAAACGCCGCAGCGTCAATTCTCGAAATATCATACACAGGAGTTTCTTATGTCGGTCTTTGAGTGTATTTATGATAAATATGCTGAAGAGACGTCAGCAATGAGAACATGATTCAGCAATTTCCTATGTGAATGTGTATCACATCTACTTTTTGCAACAATCACTCGAGAAAGTTGCGATATAAGGGATCTGGAGCATATCTGAAGTATATCTAAAAAATATTACTTCTCCCTAAATTCTCTTGGATGGAAGCTTCTGATGTGTCCCCTATGTGTTTATATTTTTCTTGCACCTTCTTCCCTATTTGCACACCTCCCACACACTTGCTTGGTGGTAGGAGGGGGACCTACAGATTAAGGTGGGTTCCGAAACACCAAGAGCAAGAGCCTTAAGTATTTAGAGAACCTTTTTCTCTAGAGGTACCGGTCCCACTACTCTCCGGAGATAAACAACTCCCTTGCTAGGCTAGTGTTCATCGCATGGGCCACCGAGGCTCTTTTCAAGAGTGCGAGGCGGGAATCGAATTCGCAAGACGACAGAGTGGATCCAAAGCCTGCGCTTTAGCCCGTACGACCTTCGTCCCACTACTAAAAAATATAAGTTTAACTCTTTTTAAAATAATGAATTTATCACAGATCCGTGATTTTGTAAATTGAGAATTTGAAAGAATAGGCAAAGTGGTTTGCTAATTCTGATCACATAATACCAAAGACTATAGTACAACCTACACATGCCGTTAACCTTATGATATTTCCATTTTCTTATTCCCTGCCTCCAATCACAATCTAGTACAATCATAAGAACTCGGAATTACCGATCATTCCATATGCAGTCAAATCTGGATTTAAGTGTCGATTTTTAGGCTGGCGGTGGCCATAAATCCAGAGTTTCGGACCTGCGGTGTCTCATCTAGTCTAGAAAAAACTGTTTGGGGCCTTTATCAGAATATCTAGTACAGCAAAAACTATTTGGAGCCCCAATCAGAATAATTAGTCTAGAAAAACTGATCAGTGCCCTGTCAGCTTCTAGTGCAGAATTTCGTGCCTCGTATAGGTATGGAAAATTTATCTTTATCCTGTTTTTTTTAAGAAAAAAATTTCATCCTGACGAAAACCTGTAAGTATTCAGAAAAAATTACATTTCCTGTTATTTTAAAAAATAGTTTACAACGAGGAAAAGCAAAATTTTACAGGAAGAAAAATTTCATCGATTAAAATTATTCATTTAAAAATTATTTTATTGATATTCCTATTAACAGTTCGTATACTTTACATTTATATAACGTCGTATAATAATAAATATTTATTTAGAAAAAGAGTGTTTAAAATGTTTTGAGCTATAGATTACGAGTATGGCTTTTTCACAGATTTTCAACTCGAAGGTTTAGCGTAATGGTTAAAACTTCCGATTGCTAGGCGATAGATTTAGATGAGGTTTAGGTGTTTGATACTCCGTGGCGTCAGAAATTTTATTCGTAATATAATGCTTAAAAATTTAATATATGTCTTCACTCTAATTAGGATATTTAATATTAAAAGTCAAAATACTCGCAATCAATTATTTTTCATTAGTTTAAATACCTTTTTTGAGATATCAATTAAATATTCAACTTAATTAATTATTCATCAGGTAATAGAAGGGTTCGAGACGGGGCCCTATCAATCGTCGGGCGATAAAAGGGCACTCTCGTTAGGGTCTGCTCATAATTTCCAGCTAGAACCTGGCTAAAACAGCGTTACAGAACTACTCAGGCCCTCTCCATTTTCCCGACCAGCGTCTGATTAGAAATAGGGAAATATATCTAAGGCCCTACTAAACCCCGATCGGAATTTCTACATGGGATGTCCTGATGCGCGGAGCGGCGTCAATTCTTGGATATACTAAATCCAAAATCACTAAATGCAGATTCGACTGTATTTCTTTCCCACTTGTTTATTTCTTGACAAAAGAAGACTGTCTGCGTACTGCTGCCTGTCCCATTTGAATTCGTATGGCGTTTAGATAATTTTTTATACTAATACGTTACTTGGCATGGAATTGAAGACAGGCAAAAGCAACCTGAGTTACAAATTTAAATAATTACATTATTCACACAAAGTACAAAATTAAATGTGACAGATTAGCGTTCCTTAATAGATTTTCTGTCATTCTCAAAGTAAATGGAATACAAAATTCCAAGTAACAGAAAAATTATAAATAAGTAAAGCCCGTAAAAGTTAAATGTTTTCAGAACTTCGTTGCTTTAAAAGCAATACCTGCTCTTCTTATTGGAACACGTTAATTTCACAATTGAAATTTTCCCAAAACTGAAAAAAGCTTGTACTTTTTTGATTGGGCACTGCCTCTCATTGAAGAGATCAAACTAATTAAAAGAAGATAATTTATAAATTTCCATGGTAAAAATATTCTTTGAAATAAATATAAAAAAACTCCGCCAACGATTTCTTACCTTCTCCTAAATTAATTATCTTTTTAGGAGGTGCACAGATACAGTAGTTAGATATAAGGACCTCTTGAAATTGGGGTCGTTCGATCTCGATATCTTGTATATTTGTAGAAGTAATAACGGCAAGATTCACATGAACATGCACACATTTACGAACTGGTCCTGGAGGTGAGGTAGATGGTGGTTGCAGAGGTGGAGGGTAGCTTGGCGACACTCAAGTCTCCTCGAGCCTTACAAGGGTCCATCTCATAGCAACGCCCACGGAAATTCGAATCGATATGATGCACTGTTCCGAAAAACCAGGGACTTTCTACAATTTTTGAAATTTTGGAAATCTCAAAAAAAAACTTCTCCTAACCGCCGAATTCAACGAGAAAACGCCGGCTTTTTCTATTGAAAAATATTGTGCTTCCAAGTCGGGTAATAAATTCAGAAATTCGAGAGATCTCCTACCACGCAGGAAAGAATAAGTCACCGCAAATATCTTATCGGTCTTTTTCATACAATGAAGTTGTTACAAAAAATACAAAAATAATATTTTCCAGTGATACAAATTGACTGTTAAATCATTTATATTTTACTGTCATTTTTATAAATAAAATCGAGAGCTGTAAGTCGTTCAGATTAAATTGATGTAAACAATACACTATATTTTATAGGAATGTGCAATTTTATTTTAAAATATTTTGAACTGACTCGAATAAACAAACAAGTTTGTTACGATTATTATTTTGAAATTTTTATGAAATAGAATTCAGTATGTTTTCGTAAATGTGATGAAACCTATTATAGTATTAAACAATACAAGATACCACTAGAGAAAGTTATTGCTGTAGTATTGGTATGAAATATCTGAGATATTTACAAAATCTTCTAATTGAACTACATGCGAAAAAAGCGTGACTTGCAAATGTCGGGAAAACAAAAATTTTAGAGTTCGCTGCAAATCTGATGGGCAAACTTTCATTTCAAGATTTTTGTATTAATATAAGAGACAATTGTGACCGAGTTTAAATGTTTTTCGAAAATCGTGCACGCGACTGTTTTTCAGATATTATTTAAAAAGCACGATATTTTCATTTTGACGTCAACATTTTTTTAAATTTGTAAACATTTATTTTTCTTCGAAAAAAAGGCCTATTTTACCCCTTTTTAAGCTACGACTTCGAAAGTACGATTGTTCTAAATATGACTCTTCGCTTAGAACAATAGTAAGTGTTTAAATGAAAATTGTTTTCGCTGATTTAAGACTATAATATTTGGTGTTTAAGGAACTCGTGCATTATTTTTGGTGATACATTTTTTTTATTTGTCAGAGATAGAACTTTTAGTACGAAATTTTTCTTAATGCATTCCTACTTTCCAATATTGTATTAAAATTTATAGAAATGGCCGACTGTCCTTTTGTAAAGGTATTACTTTTTTTAAATTTCGTTTTTTACCTCTTTGTTTATTTGTCAGCATACTAAATTTTTTGCCCATTAATATTTAAAGTCAAAATACTCGCAATCATTTATTTTTTTTTTTAATACTGTTTTTGTCAATAGAAATTAAATATTCGTCAGGTAATAGAAATTGTCTAGACGGGGCCCTACTAATGGTCGGGTCATAAAAGGGCACCCTTCTTAGGGCCTGCTCAGAAGTTTTAGCTAGAACCTGGCTAAAAAAGCGTTACAGAACTAGTCAGTCCCTCTCCATTTTTTCCGACGAGCGCCCAATTACAAATAGGGAAATCTATCTAGGGTCCTACTAAATCCCGATCGGAATTTCTACATGGGAAGTTACAAAAAAATTATTTGGTGAGAGATTTTTGAAAATTCTACATTTTTATATTAAAATCATTGGTCTGATGTTTGGTCATACTGAAAGAGTGGTCTGATAAAACAACATACAATATTTTATCTTTGTTTTTAACTCATTTTTACATAATTACTAATAAAAAGATGAAAGTAGCTTCATAAAGCCATTAATTTGAATAGGGATATCTTAAGATATAACAAAGTATGGGATGGAATCATTAATTAGATGTAAATAATTTACTGTTAATTTTTTAATGAAAAAATGAACCATTTTTTTTTAACAATCATTTCTCAATAAACATATAGACTATATTAGAATTAATCATATTTCAGTGAGTATCCATTGAAATAATTTATTTTTAGGTTACATCATCTTTTTATTTTTACTTTATACCTTAGTTTATCCTATAAATTTTTCCCTGATGAGGAGGTCTAAATTGGCCTCGAAACATGTTTGTCCCCACGTAGTATAAAAAGGACGGAGAAAGAGAAAGAGTGAGAGGTTGGTTTTTTGGTTGACTTTTTCCCTTTTTCTCCCTCTTTTTTCTATTGATATTTATGTCTCTAATGAGCCGAAAAGTGAGATAGTATGGAAATCTATTTTTAATGATTGGATTGGATCGGATTGGATTGGATTGGATCATTATGAAAACTAAAAGTAAACGGAATAAAAGTAAAATTAAAATTCCTTATAAAAACCATGACTTACCAAAAGCTATCGCTCGATTTAAAGAGTTAGAGAGTAAGAGAGCTAAAATTATATTGGAATTGATTCAAACGTTAATTTAAAGTTTTTTTAAAAAAGTGTATACTGTCTTCTAAATTTTTTCCTAAATTTCAATTGATAGCATGCAAGTTTAGAAGATTTTCATGAGATTTATTTCAACAAGGTTATGTAACTAATCTATATTAACCGACAAAGAAAGTTTACTAACTTGATTACGAATATGAAATAATAAATCACACTATTGGGAAAGTATTTTAGTAAGCATGTTGTAATATTTAAAAAAATTGTTAATATTGGTATATTGATTGCTATAACTCGTGCGTAGTGTATAAGTGAACACTTTCTTATGCCAAATTTAATCAATTTTACTTGAGATTAAAGCCCTGAGGCCTGAAGCATCTAAAACACTTCAAAATATAATACAAAAAGAGTTTATATGTTTACAGCAAAATACTTTGTTTTACATTGCTTTTGTATCACGTGAATAGTGACAACAACACGTGATAGACTTCAAAAGTTGGTAACATTCTAATGCTATATGAAAGAAATTTTTAACCCAAAGAATTTTTCAAAATCTTCAAAATTGGGGGGAAAAAGTCAAAAACCAATTTCGATTCTATTTTTCGGAAACTTCTGCCTTTTTAATTCTTCACAAATATGAATAAAATGATTCCTTGTCAAATCACCTTACTTTTTAATAAATTCCTGCAGACTATTGGCCCCCAAGATATCGAGAGAAAATAATTGATTGTATTACATTCTTAAAACACAACATTTCACCTTTATTGTATCCAATTTTGATCGAAATCCCATTATCTTTTCCAGAAATATTGATCATTAAAAAAAATGTGACCCCGAAATTCAACCTGGCATAACTTCTGCAATTTGGAACATTTTCAAAAATCCTTGGGGTCCAAAATTTCTTTTATATATAGCATTATAATTCTACCAACTTTTATCAAAGTCGAACGACCAGGGGCAGATCCTAATATTCCTGACGTATACTGACACAAATGCATTCAATTACGTGTCCTATGTTCTTTCAAAATTTCTTAATTTAAGGGTATGTGATAACCTGCCGTGTAAGCAATTACAAATTTTATATTCAGCGATTTTTAATTTGAAAAATGTAAATATTTTGCTGTTTTTAAAAGTGGGTTAAAATATATAAGGGCAGACAGACGGGTCCTTATACATTTTGAAACATTTTCAAAAATTCTAAACAAAATATTAAAATTTTTCAAGGTATAAAGCCGCCGAGTATAAACCATTTAATTGTTAACGTTACATATTATCACATGTCTTAAATGCAGCCACATTAGAAGCCATTCCTCTACTATTTATTATATAAGGTTTCAAGAAAAAATATTTTACAGATTATTTGAAACCTGGAATTAAGAACGATTTCAGGCATCACCTTGATCTTAAGTCTAGGGATTCCAAAAATGCGAGCTGTTCCCTGAAGAATCGTTGCCGAAATCGGTTGACTCGAGTCTCGTTTTTGGGTGAATCATTCTAATTAAGGGCTTCTAGTTCAGCATTCAGTGCCGTTGGATTTCTTAATAATTTTAAGTTGTACTGAACAATTTTGCGGAAACAATGTTTGCTTAGTTTGTATTTATTTAAGATCGCATCTCTCTATTCGCCGTTTTCACTTTCTTGCAAAACTAAATGCTTTTCGCTCATTGACAAAATAAAATTTTCATTTGCTTCCGCTATAATATCGAGAAATTAAATCAACTTTTACGCATACAAATGTATATGAAGGCCGTCAAGAGACACTCAAAGAGATGAACGAAGTAATCAATAGTGAAGCTGGCCGAAGACCGGGTGGACCAGGATCGAGAGTTGAGTGTATATAATAATTATTATTCTATTTCATTTCTAATTAGATACATATTTTAGATGTACTTTCAAATTGGTATTTCGAAACGATTATGCAAACAAAGATTGATTTACAATATTAGAGAGTACCATTTAGTCAAAACCATATATCGCTGGGGCTACCGACTTTCGCTGTCACATGTAATAGAAAACTCTGTTACTTTTTGATAAGGTTGAGGCGAATTTAAGAAAGTTTGGTTAAAGTTTAAGAATTTCCTTAGAAACTTCAGCCAAAAATGTATTCATAAATTTCATCAACTTGAGATAAGTCCATGGATTAGGATTTAAAACATTTCTGAAGGGAGTAAAATATATCACTTTGGCAGGATGATAAATATTAACGTAACAAGATACTTGCTTTAAATGATTTCTTCTATTGTTAGCATAGAGGAAGAGATTATACAATTTAGAAAAAAATCTGGAAAATTGAGTGTCTTGGTGTTGATAAATCATTCATGTGGCTAGAATATTGGCTGAACGTTTCTAGCTGGGTGTTCATTGTTTGGCAGTTGTGAGGAGGAGGCATTGGAAGATTCAAGAATCCAAAAAAGAGGAAAATAAAAAACTATCAAGAAAGTTTCGCTACATAGCTTTCTGAAGAAGTCGAAAAAATAACCTCTCGGTTTCGACTCTCACGCGAGCAGAAGGGATGAGGACTATGCATTCTCAAGTTTTTCTCGTTTTTCTCGGCGTGACCAGTGAGGCGGCTAGTCATGCATGGGAAATGTCGACATGTGTAGGTTGGTATATACTCGGGCCTGTAAACCGACTACGCAACTGTCTGCTATTTAAAACTTCGGTTAAGGTATCATCAGAATAAAAAAATTTGTTTAGACTTTTTTTCAAATTGGGAATATAGATTCATTAAAGTTTTATCTAATTACCTGTGCAATTAGAGATTGACTCTACGAAAGATAAGGTAATTGAAATTTCAATTAGCATCTTATGAACGTGAGCCCTATCAAAACAACCTGAAAACGCAACATACAAGGCGCATCGCATAGGTTCTGTAAAAATTTCAGAAGTTTTTGTTCTTTTGTTTAGGACGAAGAGCCCTAAATAATACAGTAATACAAGAATCTGTCTTTTAAGAATAACTGAATTTCATTTTGAACTTAATTAATTAAGTAACATGATGAACTGCTGATAGATAATTTAACTTTTGAATAATTTTCAGTCATGCGATTTAAAGTTTGTTTGTGAAACGTTTTCACCTAAACAGAACAAACAGATTTTATAGTAGTTAAATTGTGTACATACAGAAATTAGAAAAGGCCAGTATTGTTCGATTCAATGTGCAGGACATCTGCATTTTTATGACAAGTTTCCCAAGAATTAAACCTGAGACAAATTCCAAGGAGGTAAAGACAAATTTAACTTTTTATGGGAAATAAATTTCGTTCCCTTCATTTTATCACTTTTATCGTATTTTATTAGTAGATTATGATTGCGAATTTAGAAATAATATGTTAAGGTTTCAAAAGATGTCAACAATATTTGGGCCGTACATTGACCTAAAAATTTAATTTTATGTTCATAAAACTGTTGACTTTCAAGCAAGCGAGTAACTTGAAGTCAAGTCAGATTACAATTATCGATTGACTTTCAACTGGCGAATGATCCTTTTGATTACTACATCTGAAAGTCAACCGAGTTTTTTGACTGAAATTCAGATTATTTTATTACTTTGTATGAAATAACATAGAGGTCCGATCCACGCTTTAAGTTGCTCGACTTGAAGTTGGGTCGTTTTGCATCAGCTTATAAGTCTGTTCTTCGTATGCTCCATGAAGAAATAGTAAGAAATCTCCGTCAACAAGAAGTTTTCTTGAAATACTCAACGAATTGGGAGAGTGCAACACAATAGTGATGTCACATGCGCATCCATTAAATACTGAAATTCCGGCTGCGCGAAGGATTGCCCTAATATTTCTATTATTATTCTATTATATATCTATTATATTCTAATATTTCCAGTTCCACTATCGTCTGCCTTCACGCATTGGAGATATCGCTTCTTACTATTCCATCATGGATACTCTTTCTATTAAAAAACTCATAATGATTTTAATTAAAAATGTCTTGAATTTTTTTTAGAATATTAATGTGAAATTAAAGAATTAATAAAAGTTGGTGCAAAAGACTGACATTAACGAAAACCCACATATATAAGAATTACTAGTGTAGTTAATTTATTTAGTTATTATATAAAAGAAAATTCATTCGGTTGATCTGACGATATCAATCAATTTTTGTATTCAGCTATTAAATATTATGCCAATAATAAGAATTATAGAACATCAAACCATAAAAACATTGCAACAGATTGTAGTACATCAGTTTATCCATGAAATTATACCCAAAGGTGGTTCCTAATCATGCAACCGCATTCCTGTCTCGGGGAAGAATGACAATTACCTTCCTCACTGTTAAAATTACATATTCATGAAGTTCTGAATTAAGCACCCTAAATACGTGTGCCGTTGACTTCCCTCACATAAAATCTATAATGCTCTTCTGTCACGTTGAAGACATTGCTAAGTAATTTTATTGTTGTAATACTCTGTGTAACACCAGCAAGTGTTGTAAGTGTGCATATTTCTTGAAAGGACATGAAGTTTATGCTTCATTTCTTGCAATCTTGAATTAATACTCACCTAGTGAGATACAGAAGACTGTAACTTAGATCTATATGTAAATTTGCAAATGTAGCAATTTGCTGTCAATTCTATAATTACTCAAATAATGGTTCAACGCTTCCATTCAATATGAGTATCTTTGACAGCGCCGTGTATGAGTCTATCCGCTATATGAGCGTATAGGGAATAGTCTCATACACGACGCTATGAACAGATAGACTCATATTTAATGAAATCGTCGATTCATGCTATTATTTTCATAGAAAATATTGGAATTTCTTAGACTTATATAAAAGTTCTGCAAACGCAGATACAACAAACTCTCGCTTTCAGGCGCCCCGTTCTCGGTATTCGTAGAAATCATGGCTCCTGCAGTTTCTCAAGGGAGCAGGGCGATAGCGCTCGCTAAATTATATATATACTCAAGTAAAAATGCTTTAACTTGAGTTCGACTTGGTGATGTCTTGAGTTCGTCTCCAAGACATCGATGTCTGGCTGCGTCTCAAAACTGAGTCGAGACATAAACCTTCGTCTTATGTTTATGGTCGCGGGATGTAAGACAGCGTTTACTTGTCTCAAGTCGAGCCTATTCTTGGCTAAGACGACGTTTACTTGTCTCAAGACGAGCCTCGTCTTGGCTGAGATGGTCGACCCTTTTTCGACTCATAAATGAAATTAAAATTAATGAATGAAAAATTGTTAATTAATAAATTAGTTATTTTTTATTAAAAAGTTCAGATTCTGTGGATCTGCCCTTAACAATTTTCTTCAATAAAACTAAGATTGTAACTTTCTAGAAGGATCTCCTAAGCCGTTAGAAATATGTAAAATCAACATTTTCGGTATCCTCGCCAAACAATTATAATACAAATGGAAATCCGTAAATTAATTGAATGGATATATATATATATACAGGGTGATTTTTTAACTTGAAACTTTCAAATGTCTCGAAAGGTAGGCACTCTATGAAAAAATGTTATGAATAAAAATTGAATCACTCTGAGGAGTACACAAACTGATGTTACAATCGGTTCCCCCACACACCGCCCTGGGGGTAGAGGTGGGGGCAACTTCGAAATAAAATGTAAAAAGAAAACTTCGAAACGAGAAAAATGTTTGAGACAAATTATACGCATTTTTATCCAAATAATCCGAATATGCAATACAAAATAGGGGTTCCTATTTAAGATTTTGGATTTGCCCCCACTCCCACCCGGTATATATATATTCCAATTGGAAACGATTAAGGCGGCCCTCATTGTTTACGTTTCGATTCCCCACAAATCAATCAGAGGCTATTTGAAGGTTACCCCTGACACTGGACTAAAGGCGACATTTTGGTTTAGTTAAAATTTTCAAAAGAAAAATAGACTTACTTTTATCGACAATGAATGTTCACATAATATGTTTTGCTCCATTCCAGTGCTTTGTATATCTATCCTTATAACTATTCTTAAGGTACACGATGTAACAGCATCATTTAAAATAAAAAATTTATTCGAATTATTTTTCTCAATTAAATTTTTTTTTAAATATGGAGAAACTGAAAGTATTGGAGAATCTGAAAGTATTCGAGAACCCGAAAACTTGCCAGCTTTTGGTGAAGCTTGAACTTGACCCGACCTTACCCATCTTAGCATTACCAGATGTTCAATAAAGTTGAGGAATTGTGTTAAATTTTCACAAAAATCTAAGTTTATTGTGGAACCAGTTCTAATATACTTATAAATAATACGTTTTCAAAAACCCTAGAATATTTCCTTTACAAATATTCAGAAATTATACATTTTCGAAAACCACAAAACAAAAAAAATTCATTTTCAAAACAAAATTCATTTCAAATAAATTTCAATTTAGAAAAGTGCATTTTCTACAAAACAGTTCAATTTTCTACCAAATAGTTAAATTTTCAATCCAAAAAGGTGATTTTTTGACAAAATAGTTTAATTTTCATTTTAAATACTGATCTTCCTTTTAAAAAAATGAATTAATAATAGAGTAGTTTAACTTTCAAACAAGGATTTGACTTCTCAACCTTAAAATGAATTTTTAACAAAAAAATGTACTCCATGTAAGACAGCATAAAAAACCGTTGCCCCCCTCCCCCACACCTAAAGACTTTCAGAAATGTATGCACGACCACAGATATGCGTGTGCTTTTAGGTTGTCATGAATATAAACACGGTAATTGAAAATTATAAATATAATGTCGTTTATACTTTATAGCTTTATTTATCATATGCAATTTGAAAAATTCTTTTAAGTCGCTACGGGCAGTGGCGTAACTAGGACAATAAGGGTCCTAGATATCCTTAAAGTAGGGGGCATCCGAAAAATATGACAGTATAGGCTATGGAACCATAGTTTTAGGGGCCTCTGATATTATCGGGCCCCAGACAATTTACCTGGCCAGCCTGGTAATAGTTACGCGACTTGTTAAGGGGACACCTCCCCCTTCCGTTTCACATGCAGTCTTGGAGTAAAATTCACAATCAAGGTATTTTCCAAATAAGTAAAAATACCTTCTTTACAAAGTGTTGAGAAATAGAAGGATATGTGTATTTAGCAGACGTTTATTCTTTTTCGGTTATAGAGTTGGATTGTATTATCGACCAAATTTAAACCAGAGTTACCTTCAAGCATTTGCCATGTGTTTTCTTGTTAGCTATTGCCTTGATAGCGAAGCCTCAGATATTTTTAACGTTAAATACATTTTAGACTTGAATTTTTATTTCTTACAATCACTTACTCAAATAATGTTTTATATACCAGAAGATCAAATTGCCATGCTGTGAATATTTGCTTAATTTTTTGTTTACAACGTGGCTTTTCAAGATTTGATTTTATGGCACCATTTTCATATTAAATAGATTATTCGATGGAAAGAAGAATTGCATGATCAAGGAATAACAATGTTATTTCCAAAGTCGCTGTTGTCCCGGAGATGGGTCTTGCCCCGATCTGCCGGGTATCGGTTATTACATCACGCTGCCTTTCTGGTACGCGGTTGACGTTAAATTAATTTTAATAACTTATCTTGAGTTTAATTTCAATTAAATTTACTAATTTCATAATTCGATTTTAATTTTATATGTTTAATTTATGGGTGAGAAAGCACCCCAATGATTAGCAACAGAAATCATGCTGGTCAAACATATACTCCTTCCAACACTTCGTCTTAGGAAAAATTTCCGAATATTTCAGGAACTTCGTTTCCTGAACTGTTTGAAAAATTTTCGGAAATATTTCTTACTGTAAAGATATATTCCACAATTATTAAAAATACTTGGAAGTCATAAGTTTTTGAAATGATCTAGAATTTTCTAAAACTTTTTTTAATGGTTCATAATAGTCAAGAATATTCAAAAGTATTCTAGAAGATACCAGTGCTATTTAATTATGATTTCTTTAGCCGTGATGTGGTATTTCAAAATGTTATAGAATATTCAATAATATTGAAGAACCAGTTTATATATTTCACAGCGTTTTAAGTAGAAATTCCAAATAATTTCCGACCATTGTAATTTTAAAAAGACGATATTTTAACATTCATTTTTTCTGTACATTTATCGAGTCTGCATTTATATGATATTTATATGATTTTTAGTGGATTTTCACTGATTTAAGTTGAAAGAGTGTGGACTACAGCGATGAGGGTAAAAAATAGAGGACGGGAAGTAGTTTGGTGGCAGTAAGAAAATGGAAGTGTACGATAGATACTATATACAGTCGAGAAAGGGAAATTGTCTGTTTGTGTTGTAAATCTGTGCTAAAAAGCCAAACATTTTCAACAGTTTTATAAGGTATTATATTAAGACATAATAAATGGGAAAGGTTAGTAGGAATTATAATTTTGAAATACCGACTGGCTGATCACCACTGTTTGAAATTTGTCTACAAGGGCGATTGTGGTCAATCGTACAGGGCGAACAACCCCGTCCACCGGTCGATCTCGTTTTTATTCCGGTTTTTCGGTGAACTATGCCCTGAAAACGGGGCACTGCCTGTCAACATAGAGGCGCGCGTGCAGAATGATAAATGCCAGCTCACCGCTAATGTTGCTGCACAACAAATTATAGCCAGTGTGATACCATCTATTTGAGAGCAGAATAAATAAAACACGACAGGATTGAATAAATAAATCTTGTTCTCATTCAACATCCTATTTTTCTGCATGCTAAAAGACCAAATAATTTTTATAGAAAAAGCGTAACTGTGATTACATTGATTGCATCTATATCCTTTCTAAATTGCAATCTTATTCGTAATATAATTTTTTTCAGATCAAAACTGCACAATGAAATCGAAAATGGAATCAGGAGCAACAATGCAGATTAGACGGTATTACTTGAAAGCAGATGTTGTTACTTCAATTTTCATTTGAAGAAAATTTTCAGGGCAAAAAATGAATTTAATACAGAGTTTGTACATGTTTTACCAAATCTTAAAGAGACATGAATGAAATAAAAGAGGAAGAGATTTTTACCCTCATTTCTTCTATCCCATAAACCGTATCCAATTTCCCTGATATTTTCTTTTTAAAAAGCATGTATCTATTCACTGGTTTCTCCTTTCAAAATAGGGAATAAAACTATTATACATACTTAGATTTTAAAGACGTTTACTTGCTTTCTTCTTATTACTATGTGATGCAACATATTTATTGCAATCGATATCAGAACAACATTTTACAATATACAAAAGCCATTTGAAATTTTTTATTATTTAGTTAGTGGTGATTATATATTCAATAAATATTATGCGTTAAAACTATATTAGAAATAACTTTTTTTGAAATGGATGAAATATTACTGTTAACATTTTTAGTTTTTTTCAGTTTAAAGGTTTTTAATAATACAATGCATAAACTGAAAATTCGCTTTTAGTTAAATACTCGAGATGTCACGAACCCATTGGCAAAATTGACCAGATTCGAGCTTCGTAGCCGCCTAACTGGATCCTCTTAGATACACCATAAACAGATAATCTTTAGTATTACCCGTTGATATCCTCCGTCCAATCAGATATTGCAAGGGATCGAGATATTAAATTACCATCCCTACATTCTGAGGACATGCAAGCAGGAAATATCGGTGTTAATGCCGTTATTGAAGAAATACGAGACGAAGATTGGTCAATATTTTCAGAATTTCTTTCTTTTTTCTTTCTTCTTTTTTGTTATATTTCTGTCAATATGAAAAAGAGCATAAACTCCTCAATAATTCTGCAGAAGTTCGGCAATAATTGTATTGCGATTGTAAGGAAATAGCTGTCAGAGATTTGTACGAATTCTTTACAGATTATACTCGATTTTGCAAATATTAGTAGCTTCAAAAATAATTATACGATTTTTTTACAAAAATTTTCGAAATTGCTTCTTGTTTAAAATTTTTTTTAAATTAAAAACCTGCTTTAATAAATACAATGTAGAATTGAAATATGCAATCTGGAAAACATACAAACATTTTTAGAAAAGTTCCTAAGAACAGAAAATAAATTTAGATCACAAGATTCAATAAAGTGTAGGCTTTGTAAATTAAAACACTAGTAGATATAATTTTTGAAATAATAATAATAATAGGATTTTTAAGCTATTCATGACCTGATTAAAAAAATTTAATGAAAAATATTTCGTTTATAATAAAAAGTTGATTATGAATATGAGACTTCTCCCATTAACCTTCATTGTTTTTTTTTCATAGCAGGATGGACTAAGTTTCAAAAACAGATATCTGCTGTATACGGTAAAAAAACCTTTACATTTGGTGAATTATTGGTTTGTACATCAGATAAAAAATGAGGATGTAGCAGGTTCGATTTGTCATTACAAAAAAAGAATACACTTAAATAAATTGTTATTAAACATATTTTTAACTTTCCTTTCAAGAGATTGGTAGGTTGCCTTTTATTGCAAAAATATTATTTTTGGCAGCATTGTATTTTATTGCATAGAACTTGTATTTTAGTAACTTCGAGTAGATGTATTTCCACTCATTCAAAACATTTCATTCTCTTATGTTTAAAAAAAGCTTTTTTTATCCTTTATTTTTGGTATTATTTTGTTGTCCAAAAAAACATGCTTTGTGTAGTGAAGAAATAAACTTAGAATTCTTTTTCTTTTTGTGAATGTACTGTAAAAATAAAGCATAATTTCAGGGCTGGTTTTAGGTATTACAATAAGACTCAGAAAAAAACAGTCTCGAGTACACTAAAATGAGACCACTGCCCGTGCAGAAATTTCCCCATCTTTCCCTATTTAAAGTTGGCTTCCGATGGGGTTCCTAGCAGAATATCTAGTCTAGAAAAACTGATTGAGGCCTCTATCAGAATATCTAGTTCAGCAAAAACTATTTGGGGCCGCTATCAGAATATATAATCTAGAAAAAACTGATCAGTGCCCTTTCAGGTTCTAGTGCAGAATTTCGTGCCTCGTATAGGTATGGAAAATCTATCTGTATCCTGTTTTTTTAAGAAAAAAAAAATTCCATCTTAACGAAAAACTGTAAGTGTTCAGAAAAAATTACATTTCTTGTAATTGTAAAAAATAGTTTACAACTGGGAAAAACGAAATATTACAGGAAGAAAAATTCCAATCAATTAAAATTATTAATTTAAAAATTATTCTATTGATATTCCTATAACCAGTTCGTATACTTCACATTTACATAACGTCGTACAATAATAAATATTTAATTAGAAAAAGAGTGTTTAAAATATTTTGAGCTATAGCTTACGAGTTTGGCTTTTTTACAGACTTTCAACTCGAAGGTTTAGCGTAATGGTTAAGACTCCCGATTGCTAGGCGATAGATTTAGGTAGAGGTGTAGGTGTTTGATAATTCGTAACGTCAGAAATTTTATTCGTAATATAATGCTTAAAAATGAACCACATATGTTTGTTGCTCAAATCATACATTTTTCTAAGTGTATTGTTAAAAATACTACGGTCCAAACTATCGTTGACAATCTCTGAACAGTAACTTTTTACTGTTATTCATACGAAGAGGCACATTTTTCAGTTTTTTTAAATGGACCTTTGATATCGTTAATTTTGAACAAACTGTTATATTTGTTAAAAGATATTTTATTTAAAGGCAATGAACGCCACTGTTATCCCTAGTGAGTGACACTCTACGTTTAGTGAGCGACATCTATAATATAGTGATTTCAAATGTTTGTTTGAGTTTTTCGTTTATAATTGGATATAATATTAATTACTTTAGAGTATATATATAAAAGAACATAATTTTACATAAATATGAGTATTTTCAAGACCAGAAGATGTTTTCAATGAAAAAGAACATTTTCGATATTCTGCGGTTATGCCAAAATCGCGATGTTTACGACTTTGCCGAACCCATTCTAGATGTCTGCAATTAATTTTTGCGGTTAAAATAGCCAGAAATAACCAAATAGCTAGTTAGTGCTAAATATATAAAAAAATATTTCTTGTGATGAAAATAAATGTAGTATGTTTTTGGAAATTTTTAAAAAATGGATGAGTTAGTGTTGCCTCGCTCGACTTCACTCGGCTCCCAAAAGGTTTTTTGATATGCCCTAC
>JAAAKG020091819.1:0-16288 GCA_010014905.2 Druon quercuslanigerum | reverse complement strand
TGTGTTTCAGTTTAACATACAAATATTTTTACGCCTAAAATCTCAAAAAGATAGTAGATATTTGGCATGAATATCTGTATGTTAGGTGGGACAATCTTACCCTTTGAACATCTACATTTAAACATCCATTTTTCTCCGTGTACATTTTGAAGGCTAGAGTGCATGGACACTTTTAATGCAAAAATAAAAAAAAATATACGGACGATTTCGTTCCTAAAATTACATATAAAAAATTTATTTCATTTGACAATTCGTGTTTTTTGTTAAATAAACAAATATGTCTTTTTAAATATGCGTTTTTTTAAATTTTAACTGCAGAACTAGAAAGATCAGATAATTTTACGTCGGAAATAGGCATTGTCGATTTTTTCTATGACCGATTTCATAGTTAATAGAGCTGTTGAAAAAAATCTTTAAAATGTGCCCAGTCAGGACTTAATGGGTTAAAATGCAACTTTTTTGTTCAAATTAATCGCTTTTTTTAAGATTAAAATATTTTGTTAAGGATTCGTCTTTTTCTAAAGAATTCAACTTTTTCTGATTTAAAATGAAAATATTTTGTTGTTGTAATGTCAACTACTATATCTTTCTTTGAGAATTTATGTTTCCTTTTAATTCTATTTTTTGTTAAAAATTAATCTTCTTGGTTGATAATTGACGGTCCGGATACAATGAGGGGACGAGTGCTCGAAAACGCGTAAAAGTTCAATAAATTAAATTTGAAAAATACATACTTGTAGATAATGCCAAGACCGAACTTTTTTCAATTAAAGTATTTCTTTCCGATGCATATTTTTAATGATAAAATTGAAAAAAGGATGACAAAATTTCGCCAAATTCCATTATATTTTAAAACATAAATCGTCTCCACTCTGACAAATATTATTAAAACTGTTTAAAAGTTGGTATACATACTCACTATACTCTAGCAATGTCTATGAAATAAAAAAAATTTAAAATGCATTTTTTTTAATAATAATTAATTGCAAATGGAGACCTTACGGTAAGCACGTTTTTATAGCTTCGACAAAGAAACTTATGGAGGGAACTTTAGAGTTGAAACAACTTCCAGTGAGACATTTATTCCTTACTATTGGAAAAAGATTTCTGGAAATTTTTAGATTGATTTATTGAAAATTGGCGGAAATATCAGTTTTGTAAGAAAACACGAGACGCCGTCCACGATTGCATCATTAGCAGATTTTATCGCTTCTCAACGTTAAGACTCTTGCCTGTACACTCTCTTATAAAGTACTCGGTCTTTTCACAAATTAAACATTAAAAAATCCTGATTTTTCTCCCAATTAATAAAAAATCAGTGTTTAATATTTTTGGAAATATGTTTTTTTTATGTATTATGAATTTATGGAAATTTGTGCTTTTAGTATAGGATCATTAAAATTTGATACTCTTTTCTGTATTTCTAAACCATTTTATCCTATATCACAAATTTAGTCAATTTTTCTTGTCAGATTATTATTTATCAGTAATGTTAATATTTTTAAAAAACTATATAATTACGTAATTAATAATAGGTTTATTTTGCAATGCGTAGAAACCAATTATTATTGTGTTCAGACCTGCTTGATTTTTGTATATGCGTATCATCCAAGACATTTTTCTTCAAATGAATAGCATTGAGGCGGAGGAAGGAACTCATGATAAAATGGGTACTGTTACAAATTTTCTTTTCATGGTTTAAAATAAACTTCATGTTACATTTTAAGACAAAATTTATTACCTCACTTTAAGAAAAAAGGTGAAAGAAGTTAGAACATTTAAAAAGAAAACCGTAACTTTCTATTATTATAATAAGAAAATATAATTCTAAATAAGAATAAATTTTCTAAACAATTACTTTTTGTAAAACTTTTATTTCCGCGCTGTAACTGAAAGGTTAAAAACATGTTGAAAATTTCAGAAAAACACACCTTTTTTCTAAAAGCAAAGGATGCCTATTTAAAAAATTAATTTTGTTATGTAACGTTTCAAAGCCATTTTGCTACATATTTCGTAAGGCTTCAATGAAAAACGTATCTCGATAATGAACGAATCTGAACTTATAAAATTCCAAGATTACTTTTAGAGTTTGGGTGATTATGCAGCCCAAAACGTTTAAAACAGTTCACTGATTGTGAAAAAAATTTGAACGATCAATAGCAATAACAATAGTAGCATTGAAAAATGGATCTATTTATAAATATGTAATTATATCGTTTTTACAAAATAATAAATTCCCTGTTGAATAATAATCTGAAAAAGAATAAGAAGAAGAAATAATAGGATAAACTAAAGGTATAACAAAAAGATGATGTAACTTGAAAAGAAAATATTTCAATGGATATTATCTAAAATATGATTAATTCTAATATAGTCTATATCTTTAGTGAGAAAATGATTGTCCAATCAAAATGGTTCATTTTCAATTAGAAATTACAGGAAAATAATCTTTAATAGTCAAATTTAAAAGAGATTTTAAAAAAATTTTAGTTTTTATATCTAACTTTTCTTTATTTGTCTTGTTCTAGAAACCAAAACTAATTCGTTTGTTAATGTCAAAAATCTTTTTAGGAAACACTCCATGAATTTTGCGTTTTATCAAAAATTCTTTTTGTAATATAATAGATCTTAGTTTTTTTACTAATAGCATAAAATTCTTTTATATTTTTCACAGGCCTTTTAATAACGTCAATCCTATTACCCCATTTATATTAATTTCACTGAAAACCAATTTATATATACCGAAAAACAATCAAATTCTAGCACAATCTTACTTTCTGATTAATTTTTTATTTATGTTTAGCCAACTTCGTCTTTATAACAGTAATTATTTATAAAAAATGATTAACTCCCTTTGTTTATTTGCAACTGTTTAGAAACACACACTAGAATGTCCTATCAATGATTAAGAATATTTTAACAAAAAGCACTTTAAAAATTCTAGTTTATATATTGTTTTCACACAAAATGAATAAAAACGAACACGACAGAAAAAAAATATTTGATGTGCAGCGTGCAAAAACCTGACGCTAACTAACATCAAAAGCAGAAAAAAAAACTCTTAGAGATTGCCAGATTTTCCAGAAGAAATACTTTTTACATAAAGAGGCAAAGACAGAAATAGAGAGAGAGTAAATATATTATTAATATTTTATTATGAAAAGATTCAAAATATCTGTCATTATGAATAAAATCCGATAAAAAGTATAAAAATGGAAAGCAAATCATTAAAAAATAATAAAAACCTAACAAAAAAAACATGATATTCAGAGATTATATTGGAAACAAATATAAAAAGTTTTAGAAAAATTAATCTGAATTAATATTTTCACTGAAAAAGACGGATCACATACTTAAATCATGGAGCCATTGTTATAATTATATTGATAAAAATGTGAAGGTACTTAATGGTACATTATAAGAAAATGCACATATTTTGATTATATATATATATATTATATTTTTAATATGTGATTATTTTATATTTAAAATTTAAAAAATATATATTTGAACATATTACATTATAGCAATATAATAAATATACATATATACACACAAGCCTGAAAATATGTAAAATAATGAATATTGAGGAAAAAAGATCATAGTGCCCAGATCGTACGTTTTTTTGGTTGATTCAGAACCAATTTATTTAGATTATTATACTATCAAAAATTTCTAAAAATTACTTACATTAAAAAAATTATTAATAATTTCATTCCAATTTTCAATGTTTTATTAATGCAAAAATTAAATAAAAAGAATTTCTATATGAAATTGAGTTAAAAACATTTACAATTCAATTAAAGGAAATCATAAAATATTCATAAGCAAAACCTATAGCTTGGAACGAATCACTTATTTAGTGCCTCTGTTTAATTTTTTTATTTTCAGATTGAAAAATAATCCATTTTCACAAGAATAATTTAATAATTTAATAATAATATTATTTTAAGTAAAAAAAGTTCGGTCTTGGCATTATCTGCAGCCTGAATTTTTTTAAATTTAATTTTTGTAATTTTAAAATTTGGGTACCATAAGAGTTTTGGTCAATTCCTTTTCGGGCTTTTAAACGCTCGTCCCCTTATTCTATTTTTCTTTTTTGTTAAACATTAATCCGTTTTTGGTTAAGAATATATTTATTTTGTTAAAGATTCGTCTTCTTGGATGAATAACACTATCCTAACACTATCCACACTCCTTAATTTTTCCAAATAACCTTAAGTAAATTATAATTATGTAACCCTCAGAACTAATAAACTAACACATTTTAAACATTTAAACAAAAATTTTATTTTTTATTAAAAAATTGTATTTTCCCGCAAATCGACAAAACACACGCGCGTGTAGCGCACAAGTGATGATCTATGTAGAGTTTATTATTATCATTCATAAACTAAGTATTTAATTTGTATATCAATTAATAGTTTCTTTTAATTGTTATTTATGAAAGAAGTCGAAAATCAAGTAAATGTTAATTATAATAACTTTTTTATCATATATTTCTGAGGTATCAAGTATTGTGAGTAAAATGGTATCATAACAAATGTTCTGCTCATGTTAAATTTAAAATTGCTTGATAATGAAAGCATGAATGTTAACAAGCTCAATTCAAGAAAGACTTGTTAGTCGCATATAAAAAAATTTGAATAAAATCGCATTCCACGCATTTTTTTGCATCGGAAAATACACATGTTGAAAGTTTTTAATTTAAAATAACTTTTATAAATTTTCGATTCAGAATGTTTCTTTTTTACTCTATATTTTTTTTATAAACATAATTTTTTCATTATATTCTGGTGTGATAAACTTCAGAAGAAAATTGGAACAATTTCAGGTGGTTTTTATCAACCATTTTTCAAAATATAATATTGGTTTCTGCTTCGGGTTTCCTGATTTCCTCTTGCTTTTCCCTCGAGATTTTTACTTAATACCAAATTTTATAAACGGCCAATCTTTAGCTTTTATAGCTTTTATGTGCACAGAAACTTTATTAATATTGACTTTTATGAAAATTCACAAGAGGATCTTGAGATCCCTGATTAAAATCAGCTTTTTCTCTCGTAAAGAAGAAAGAAATGTATTTTAATTTATTTTTTTAATATTTTGATTAAATAGCTTAACTGGTAAGGTGGTTTTTTATATTATAAATTTTCTTATTGGTTTTTAATGTGTTGAGTCTAAAATTAAATTGAAAACAGAAACTTCTTCTAAGAGTTTTTTTTTATTTTTTCCAACTGGACGAAAATTTATATACACCTAACTCTCGCTTTCAGTCCAGTGTCGGGGTTTGCCTTCAAATAGCCTTGTACTGATTTCGGGGGGATCGAAACGTAAACAGTGAGGGCCGCCTGGCTCGTTCCCAATTGGAATATATATCTGTATATATAATCTCGCAACTGCGCTCGCTCTGCTTCCCTGAAAAACTACGGGAGCCAGCAGTTCTAGGAAGGCTGAGAGCGTAGTGACTGAAAGCGAGAGTTTAGTGTAATTTATATTTATATTTAAATTTAGTTGATTATTTAATCAAAAATTTATTTTTGAACTATAAAAATCAATAGACTCTATTGCCTTTTTAAATATTATTTCATTTTAACTATTGAGATTGTAGTGAGTAGTTTTTCAAAGTTTATAATTTTTCTCCACACTGGAATTCAAAAATTTTAAATTCTTCAGAAGCACTTTTAGATAGATAAAAATTATTTCCGGAGATAAATATATTTGTTTTTTGGTTAAACAGGATTTTTCAGCTAACAATTATAATATTGCATTTTTGGTTGAACTAAATTAAAATTATTTGTTTAAAGATTCGTTTTTTTTGAAATATAAATTATTAGATTCTGTATCGAAAATTTATCTTTTGTGGTTGAAAGTCAAACTACTTTGTCAAAAATGTATTTTTTGGTTAAAGATTTATCATTTAAGTTGAAAATTCATCTCTTTTGTTTAAAATTTAAATAGTTTGTTGAAATATTTTTGGGGTAAACGTCAATATTTACTCTGAAAATGTAATTATTCAACTTTTCGTTTAAAATTTACATTATTTTAGTTAAAGATTCAACTATTTGCTTAAAAATTCATCTTTTCCCAGAAAATTCAACTGCGTGTTCAAAATTTAAATTTAATTCTTAAAAATGTATTTTTTTGTTTAAGATTATCATTTCAGTTCATATTTTATGTTTTTAGTTGAAACTTTAACTATTGTGTTCAATTTCGCTTTCTTTAACGTTAATTTTCCAACAGAAAATTTAACAATTACTTCTTTGCTTGAAATGTTTTTTTATTCAAACATTAACTTCTTAATACAAAATGTAACTATTGCATTTTTAGTTGAAAATATATATTTTTTCTTTTCAATTTTTAAAAAACTAAAATAATAACTATTGTATTATTGAATACATTTTTTGCTCGTCTGAACGATTGTTGACTCAATAAAAATGTAACTGTTGTTATTTTCGTTAGCAGCTCATCTTTTTTAAGTTGAAAATACAACTATTTGGATGAAACAAATTTGGCTGAAAAATCGTATTTTTTGTTAACATATTAATTATTACAATTCTCATTAAGAATTTATTGATTTTAAGTTTAGTTTATAAATTTTGTTTGTAATTCACTTTTTTAGTGAAAAACTTATAATTTTGTTTTTAAAATTTATCTCCCTGATTGAAAATTCAACTATTTGGTCAAAAATTCGTTTTCTTCTGTTGTTGAAAATTCATCTTCTTTGATTTACATAAAGTTCAACTATTCGGTTCGAAAATTTATATTTTTTAGATGAAATTTCGACTTTCTGAATGAAAATGAACTCCTTTGTTAAAAATTTATTTTTTCGCTTGATTATTCGTCATTTTAGTTTAAAATTCATGACTCAGGGTGAATGTTTAACTACTTTGTTAAAAATTCGTTTTTTTTTCTTGAAAATTAATCTTCTTTGATTTAAAATTTAACGTGCGGCCTAAAAAATGTATCTCTTTCAGATGAAAATTCGCCAATTTGGTTTGAACTTAAATTTCTTTTGCTGAACATTAATTTTTTAGGTTAATTAATCGTTTCCGTTGAAAATTCATCTCTTTGTTAAAAAAGGAAACAATTTCGCAGAAATTTAATTTTTACCGCTAATTTTTTAATTGAAAGTCTTACTTTCAGACAATTCCAGTTTTAAAATCATATAAATTCAGTAGTATTCCTAAAGATTTTTTGCCGATTAGGTATACAGATAGGGTATTTATTTTTATCAAACAGCTTGGATGTATTTTTTATAGAATTACCAGATTGTGGTTTATTATAAACGCTACAGTACACTGAAAAAAAATGATTAGTTGAGCTTACAATTTAGTTAGTAAGATATGGTACTGCCAATTTAGTAGTTGATACTACTATTTTATTAGTTAGTACAACAATTCCATTAGTTACCGCGACTATTAAGTTAGTAACCTCAACTAAATAAATGGTTGCCCCAACTAACAAAATATTGGTACCATATCTAACAAACTGAATAGTTGGCCCAAATAACCATTTTTTCCAGTGTATGAGAGTTTTTTTTTTTTAATTTTGTCTCATATTTATAGAAGTTTGGATAGGAATGGCCTAGAGGGACAATTTCTCAGCGATCAGCAAATGTGATAAAAAAATTCGTTTATTATATTTAAAGTTTTACACAAGTTTTGAATCAGATTTGTGCATGCGGATTCCAAATTGGGCATGAAAATTACTGTAAAGTTTGTGGATTATGAGAAAAAGAGCATGGAATATTCGAAAGTACTTTAAAAAAATTGGCAAACCTAAGAAAGTCCAATTTTGCAACAAAATTGCGCAAGAAGGCTTAAAAAAAGTATGTTTAAAAAAATCCCATTATTAAAAAACAATTGCTCAAGAATGTCAATTTTTGCAACTTAATTGCCCAAAAGATATTAAAAATAGAAGAAAAATGTTTTTAAATAACACTGTAAACACTGTAAACAATTGAACAAAACAGGGCAAAAAAGAATAGAGAAAAAAACAACCCGCTCTCCTTTCCTTATTATTTAACCGACTTTTATTGTACTATCAGGAACCAACATGTTTCGAGGCCATTGAGAGGCTTCATCAAGGAATATTTTTTCATGGAAAACTATAATAGAAAATATTTGTATGTTATGCTAATATTAATTAAAATGTAGATATGAATTTGAAGTTAATTATCAAGAAATTATTAACATTTCCTTATTTTTAATATTTCTGAGAAAATGATGAACATATTATAGAGGGATAATTAATATGGACAAGTTTCTAAGAATGGCCGTCTTCGACGAAGAGGTGTGGATCTCGGAACAGTGAGAGTACGTGGGTTAGCGCTCGAAGATGGTTGCAATGATAGAGTCAATCAAGGACTTTGCTAAGAATGTTGAGAAATTTATAGTCAAATTGGTTTTTATTTTTCAAGAAATTATTAACAGTTCATTATTTTTAATATTTCGGAGAAAATTTCGTACATATTATGGAAGGATAATTGATATGGATAATTTTCTAAGAATGGCCGTCTTCGACGAAGAGGAATGGATCTCCGAACAGTGAGGGTACGTGGGTTAGCGATCACAGATGGTTGTAATGGTAGAGTCAATCAAGGACTTTGCAAATAATGTTGAGCAATTTATAGTCGAATTGGTTTTATTCCTACAATTATGATTCAGCATATTGGATTCGTCATTCTGAAATTCGTTATTTACACTTTGAACTTAAAATCAGCGTCTCCCGAAAATTCCCGATTCTATTTAAAAACGTATACAGAACATGAAATATATATTGAAATTTTGTCACGGCTATCTGATGCCAGTACTTGTCCTGTTATGAGAATTTAAATTAGAGAATTTGAGTCCATAAATTGTTTGCGCAAGTACCGAATTTACCACAACATTAAACAATAGTTAGTGACTATGTTCAGTTACAGGAAAATAGCCCGTTTTAATAGTCAGGAATATTGGGTTTGAAATTATGCACTAAATCAAAGTGATAGACGTTGATTGGTTAAACAAACCTAAATTTCTAAAGTGTAAAGTCCTACTTTATTGCACAAACGATATGAGGATATTTACACTTCTGCATAACTGAAATAACCGATTAGTGTTATAAAAAATTAATAAATTATTATAAATACGTGTAACGTATTAATTAGACTGCATGATGTCCTTATTTAGATTTTCTACAAACTTGGCTCGGAAATTTGTCATTTTTGCCGAGAAAAAAGTCCTTTAATGTTTGCTAAATTGAAAGAAAAAATTAAAATTGTTAATTAGGTTTGCCATGGATAAAATTTAAGAATGGTATGTACACCCTTAAAGTTGTGATTTTATGATAAAGTTGAGAAAAATTTTTACTATAAAAATTTTATTTAATTAGTTGTCCAACAATTAAAAAATAATTTTTTTCAAAAAATCGATACATTCTTGTTGAAGAAACATATGTATCACCTTATTTCTTAAATTTGATTGAAAAATAACATTTTTCTTGTAATAACTAACAAATAAAAAAGACTGAAAGGCATTTAAAATGATTTCCTAAACTTTAGAAAAAGAATGCAAAATAATTTAAAGCAAAATTTTTCAATTTTAGCAAGATTACGAAATTTTATATAGAATTCGTGTAAGGTAAAGAGATACTTAGAATTGAAATCATTAAAAAATAATTTTACATTTCAAAAGATAACTAATTTAAAATGTAGATTTTTGAAGATTAAAAAAAATAATTTAGAAACTTTTTAAGAACATTAAAACCTTACAAAAAAGAATAATAAAATTTTCTGAATATTCACGGGAAAATTTCAAATAATTTTTTATTTTGAAAAATAAATTCTAAAAGAGAGTTCAAGAAGATGTCAAAACATTTCTTAAAATTTTGAAAAAAATTTAGAACAGTTTAAATAAAAATATCTGAATTTTTTAAACTTATAAAATTGTAGAAAAAGTTAAACTAATTTAAAATTGACAATTCAAAAATAATAACTAACAAAATCTAAAGATTTCACGAAAAGTAAAGCCTAGATTTTTTAAGTTTTCACAAACACAATGATAGAAGCTTTTTAAGAATTTTAAAAGGTTTCAAGTGAACATAACAATTTTCGTAAAGATTCCTAGGCTAATATTGTATTTTTTAAACTGCAAAAAGTTTACGAAAAATTCCTAAAATAATTAAAAATAATTTTTTGGTTTGAAAAATTAATTTTGAGAGAAAATCGAAGAGGACCTAAAGAGATTTTACATGATTTACACGATTTTATAATCTTAGAAATAAATCGAGTGAGTTGAAGAGATATTTAGAAATTTTGAAAAGTTTAAAAATTAATTTAAAACTTTAATAAATACAAAAAATTTTAAGCTTTTGAAACATTAAAAGAAGCATTTTAAGAATTTTGAAAGGTTTCAAGAGAATAAAAAATTCTTAAGGTTATCGGGATTTGAAATGATTTTTTATTTTGAAATATTTTGTCAAACATTTTAGAATTTCGACAAAACTTCAGAAATAATTTAATAATTGAAAAGATTTTAAAAGATTCTAATTATTTACATTTTTGAAGATTCTAAACTTAAATTTTAAAGCCTTGCGAGGATTTTGAAAATGTTCAAGATATTTAAAAATTTAATTAAGTGATTATTTGAAATTATTTCGAAAGGTTATAAAAAATTCTAAAATATTTCCGTTACTGTCAAAACAGAATCTAAAGTTCAAAATTATAGGATTAATTTGATTAAATTCCAAAGATATTTTTTAACTTAAGAAGTTTTCAAGAGATTAAAAATATTTTAAAAGTTTTAAAGATTTCCGAAAATATATAAAATATTTTTTAAATTCTTTTAAACTTCTGCTACTTCTAAATATATTTTAAACTGGATCGAGTTTTTCCGAACTTTTGTTTCATTCCCGCGAAATAAAAAAACGTTTTTAAAAGTTTTCTCGATACATTTTCGACGTATATGAAATCTCTTTTTTTGTTTTCTCAAGAATGTGTGAATGAGAAAACAAATACTTAAACATTCGAATTTTCAGTGGAAGGACTTTAAAACGTTAAATATTGGAAAAATAGAGAATCTTTTTTTCACAAAGAAAGTAATTTCCGATCGCATGTGTTAAAGAATTTAAAATACAAAGGATTTCATGAGGCTAATACAGAGGAAACCTCGCTGCAGTGGATAAAGAAACCTAGAGTGGATAATCATTAATTCAAAGCCCAAATATACTTATTATGAAATAAAATAAATAAAATTTTAATTATTTACAATAAATGCTTGAATAAGTTTAAACTCACTATATTCTCCATTAACAAAGTGATTAATTGAATTTCATGATCATAATTTATTAATAATTTTATTAACCTAAATGTATAAATCCAAATAATTGAGATTGTTTGAAAACTTTTGCCTATTTATTTTTTAATCTTAATATCAATTTCTTCATTCAAAAATTTCAAACTCAATTTATTAATACCTATCGGTTTCTTAATTATTAATCAAATAAAATAAAATTTTTGCAGTTATTGGTATTTTTTATTAATTACTATACTAATTATGCCTAACCAGATAGATTAATAAGCCTCAGAATATTTGCAAATTATAAACCAATTAAGGGTAAGTTTTATGCATAAGTAATGGAAATACGTAAAAATATCGGAATTGTAATTAGGCGATACTGACTACTATAACAACAGTAATGACTACACGTGCTTTCCTCATTTTTTTTCTTCCGTTATGTACTTTCGTGAGCAGTTTTATCAGAGATAAATTCTATGTTTAAATTGCAGCAAAATAAGAATTTAATTAGGTATTCTCTCTAGATACTCAGCCTCCACAACTCGAGACTTTTAAGAGCAGAAAATAAAAAGTTATGAGATTATAAAATTTTATTTCTCATCTAACCGAAAATCAATTACTTTCCCTGGAGATAAAACTGATACTAAAAGTCCGCCATCGTCGGAAATTGTCAGTACGACTAGCGAGAGTACCATAAAAAATCACTGCTGCTTTTAAAATGTGATTAATCACTCTAAATTTGAATAAATAAAATATAATTGACTCCCAGTTTAATTCTACTGATTAGTGTTGCTAGAATTCAGTCACTGAATATTGGCATCCGACCTATCCAAACTCGTAATTGTAGATTTCTTAAAATTTTTTATTGTAAATTATCCTACGCAAAATTATTTATTGCAAAAAATATTTTATTCAATTACATTCTTCATGCTATAGAATGTTCAAAAATTGATATTTTTGAACACTATTTGCGTCTATTTGTAGAGGAAGGTATTACCTAATTGCACTAATTGCACTAATTGCTGGAGAATACAAATGTACGTCTGCACACTTCAATGACCTACTGAAAACAGAGCTCTTGTCGATAAAAAAAAGAAAATATTCGTTTGACAAATATGTCACCTGTGAACAAAATGGCGAGTGGCTCACTTCTCACGGTGGCCCACTTCTGTCCATGCTACTCTATATAGTCCGGGGACTGGGTACCTTCCTGTATGCACTAAGACCGCCAAAGCTGAAAACCCTTTATTCTGATGTATTTTGAGCCCCTGAATCCAAATCTACAACTTAATTTTTCGAAAAAATGTGTAGAACATTATTTAAATTGCATTTGTTTAAACAAATTATAAAAATGTGGTTTTTTCTATCCGGACTAACTTTCACTGTTGATAATTTTTGATCTACCGAACATTTCTGAAAATTTCAAAAACGTATGTATTCTCTCAAACTTACTCTACAAATTGACATAGTTTTTTACTATGGCAGGTCTTTGCAAGTTGTACTTTTTGCGATCAACAATAAGGCTTTTTTAATGCTTTTCGAAAGACATCGATAATTTTTTTATTGATTAATATAATTACTATAATAATTAATGCAATTATTATAATATTTATGACAATAGTCATATTATTTACCATAATTATTTTATTTATTAACTGCGTAAAAATAAAAATTGTTTTTTGAAGTTTATGAAACCGTGAATGGTTTTCTTTTAAATAATCTCCGGCAAGTTTCACAATACCTTGATGTCAATTTGTAGCGTTAGTTTTATAGAATACATAAGTTTTTGAAATTTTCAGAAATATTCCGTACATAAAAAATTATCAACAGTGAAAGTTAGTAAAAAACGTCAAATTTTCTACCTTTAAAAATTCATAACTTTTGAAATATGCATTTTCCAAAAAAGTTACTAGAGACCTTTTCTTCTTAAAATAAGCCATTTTTTCTAAAAAAAAATTCCAGATAGAAAAAAACTTTTTTTCATAATTTGTTTAAACAAATGCAATTTAAACAATGTTGTACGCATTTTTCGAAAAATTAAGTTGTGGATTCGGATTCAGGGGCTCAAAATACATAAGAATAAAGGGTATTCAGCTTTGGCGGTCTTAGTGCATACGGGAAGAACCCAGCCCCCGGACTGATATGAATAGAGATTATGTGGAAATTAGCCGTGCAATATTAACTTCCTTTCCTCAGCAAAATTCAAAGTTTTATAACCTAATATTTTAAAAGTAATATAAATAAATTTCAAACTTTATTTAAAATATTATTCTCTGGTTTATAAATGATTAAAATTATTATTTATTTATCGCAGGCTTCCCAGAATGTTCCCTTATGCTCGTTTTTCTACTGAAAAATGCGAACCGAATTATGAGAATGCAATAAAAAACAATTCAACAATTTTTGGTTGAATAAATTTATTCTTATATTTATATTATATGTTTTTTTGAAATATCATCTGTCATAATTTTCTTTGAGGATTCATATTTGCGGGTTTCAAATTATAAAGTTTTTTACAAAATTCGTCGTCACGGCTTGAAAATTTAACAATTTAGTTTAAGATTCATCTATGTGGAGGAAAATCAAACTTTTTTGTTCACAATTCTTTTTTTTTTTTCTTTTTGGATTAAAAATTAATTTTTCAACTGAAAATGTAACTAAAATCCAGCGCGGTCATCCTTTTTAGATTAAGATCGAACTATCTAGGTGATATAACTTTTTCGATAAAAATTCTTGTTTTTTTATTAGAAATTATTCATTGTAGTTTAGAAATCATCTCTTTAATTAAAATTTTTAAAATTGCATTATATATCCATTTTTTTTGGTTGAAAATTAAATTTTCTAACTACCACTTTGATTTTTCCATTTTTTGTTAAAAATTATATTTTTTAGCTAAAATTTCCACTCTTGTTGAAAGTTCAACTAATTTTTTAAAATATCCTCTTTTTATTTTTATCAACTCTTTTTATTCAAAATTAAATTATTTTTGTTTCAGGTATAAAAATAATTTTTATAGTTGAATATTTACATTTTGGTCAAAAATTTAAGTATTTGGTTAAAAATTTATTTATTTTATTTAAAATACGTTTTTATAGGCTAAAAATTACCTTTCTTAACGGATAATTTAACTATTCTATTTTAAATAAAAAAATTTTCTTCAATTCAAAATTCCATGATTTGCTTAAAAGAGTAACCTTTTAAGTTGTAGATTCTATTACTCATTTTAATAATCAAATATTTTATTAAAAATTCGTATTTTCATTGAGTTGAACTGTTTTTTGTTGAGATTAAAATTTTTTGGGTATAACTTTAACTTTTACAAATTTTTGCTGAGAACTTTTTTACTGAAATAATATACACAGTATTTCTTCTATAATATAAAAACAAAATTTTATATTATGAGCAAATTTCAGTATTTATACCGGACAAAAAAATCTTGTTTTTTTACAAAAAAAAATACAAATACACTTTTTATAGTTTAAAGATCCTTATAGTACTTCTGAATGTATTTTGTGACTAAAATTGACTAAAAAATAACTTATATGCAATAATAATGTAACTAATGTTTTTAAAATAAATTTTTGTTTGTTAAGTTGATGAAATTAATGAAAATTTCAGATGAATTTAAACGAATTTGGATTAAGTTTAAAAGAATTCAAATAAAGTAGAACAAATTAATTGATTTAATTGATTTCAGTGAAATTTCTCTCGAATTTCTAAGAATTTGAGTGGATTTGAACATAATTTAAAAAACAAAAACTTTATATTGAATTCTTTAAAATGAAAGTGAACAGAATACAGAGCGAATTTAAGATAATTTAAGTTAATGAAAAAAAAACTAAATTAAGCAATGGATTAAAAGAAATTTTGGGAGTATGGAGAAATATGAGGTAAATTAAAAAAATTAAATATAATTGAATAAAATATAAAACATTAATAAAATTTTTATATTCTTTAAGTGTAGGGTATATTTATTAAAACTCAAGAGAAATAAAACAAAATTGATAAAATGCCTAAGAATTAAAGTTTAGTCGAACAGATTTTAGGGTCAGTTAAAAGAAATTAAAAAAAAAACAATCAAATTTGGCAGCCTCGAATAATTTCAAGGGAATAAAAAAAATTCAGGGTAGAATCAGAAGAATGTCTAGGATTTTAAGCAAATTCAAAGATCACAAAAGTAATATTTTTTATTTCACAGGCGACTTCAGTGACTTTATCTTAAAAAAATAAAAAAATAATTTGTAAAATCTTACATCCTTTTTAAGTAAATAAAAAAAAAATTTTCATGCTATAGAAATCTTTGAGCTGTAAAACATATTTATTTTCGGTGTATTTACAAAACTCAAGATTTTAATTCTCACCCGGTATAAATATTTTAAATTTATTTATTGTCTGTAATATTTTCTTTACATCTTAGACAAAATGTTCTAGATATTATTGAAGTAAAATTTTTTGGGCGTATTCTTCAATAAATAAAAAATACTTTCTACGGTTGAAAGAATTTGTTATCCTTATTTTTATTTATTTTTTTTTAATTGAAAAGTAAGAAAACTCATTTCCAGACCTAAAGCGGCCTATTTAAAAAAAATAAAATTTAAAGCAGTTTTTTTACAAAGAGGAAGAAATTTAGAGGATTGAGTTTGCAAAATGCAAAAAATACAATTTTGATTGTAAACCCGATTTCACATCCTAAATTTTATTATGAATTGTAGAATTTGCTTAGTGCTTTGAAACAGTCAGATTCTATTTTTATATCAAAGCCTCTAATCATCTCTCGACACAGATTTCCATATTTAACGAACCCCTTTGCGGATGCACAAATTTCTCGTAATCTTGTGACAGAAATTCTTCATGTATTTTTTATTTTAAGCAGTAATGACCTGCATTTTATAATTTTTAATGAATATAATTTTCCGAATACTCAATTTTAATTAAAAGATGTAAATATAAAAAAATCAATTAAGTAATTTTATGGGTGAAAAGCAAACATTTTATTATTTTTATTTTACTCC
>JAAAKG020091808.1:0-16289 GCA_010014905.2 Druon quercuslanigerum | reverse complement strand
ATTATTATTTTGTTTTAAAATTTGTGTTGTGAGATATACTTTTCTGAATGTTTGTAATCATCCTGTAAATACGTATACGTAATGTAAGCAATAAATATTTAATGATTTTGCCCTAACGAAAAAATAACTGCTTGTGGTTTGATGTTCAAGTTTAAACTTGATACTGCAAACAAATAAATACACTAAAATAAATCCAGTCCAGATGTGAGGGTTGTGGTCGAGCAGGTGGAGATTCCGAAGTTATCGCCCTTCACGTGCTCGCTCAATGCTATTAAAATGCTCCTATTTTGTTAACGAATAACTCAATCAGGGTAAAACTTTTCAGAAAACTTAATTATATCCTACTAGGCATTCTTATTGCTGAAAGCTTGAGCTTACTCAAAATTCTCTCGATAAACGAAGCGTTTGAAAATTGTCTAACGTTATTTTGATACCGATTACTAAAAAAATGTATAACTTTTTTATTTAACAAAATAAAACAAATTTTCAATTGCACATTATTTTAAGAACAGTTTAAAGGATATTGTTTTCAATTTTTATCTTAAAATATAAAGAACTTTGTCTTTCGAAGCGAGTTAAAGTTGAAATATTTAGTAAATTAGCTGATCTGAAAAATGAAGTTTTTTTGATTTTTTACAGTAACGGTAAAAGATACAACTTTTTTGTCAAGAGAAAAAAGATGCGCCGTGAAATTTTCTACAAAGTGATGTTTCAAAAAATTAAATTTTCGAAATTTTTTAGAATCTTTTTTTGGAATTTTAGTTATTTAGAATTTTAGATTTTTCTTTCTCTTTAGGCAAAGGTTACAATTCTTATTTATTCCTATCCTTAAACTCTTTGTTGAAAAGTTATATTTAGAATTTATTTTTGAGCTAAAAGTAACCCATTTCCAGTATTGTATTCTTAACCTAAAAATTACCGTTTTCCGATAGAAGAATCATTATTTTAATCGAAATTTCATCTCTAGTTGAAGATTTGAATATTTTGTTAAAAAGTCGTTTAATTTTTTTTACAATTTTTGGACTTTAAAAGATTCAAGTTGAAGTTTGATTATCAGAATTGTGTTTGAAGAAGGCATCGGTAATCCTATCTTGGATTGTAAAAAACTAAACTCTTTTGTTAAAAAGGTATATTCAGAATTTATTTTTGACTTAAAAATTAACCTTTTCTAGCTTAATATTTATAATTTTAATGGAAAATTCATCTCTTCGGTTGAAATTTTAAATATTTGTTTAAAAAATCGTTTTTCTTCCTTTTTTAATAATTTATTTAAATTATTTTTAATGTTCTTGGACTATAAAAAATTCGATTTTAAGTTTTATTTTTAGAAGGATGTAGGATTAAGGCTTTGTTAATGTGCACACTGAGTGAGATGACACCTAAGGTCCTATCCTGGATTGTTGAAAAGTAAACTCTTTTGCTGAAAAGTTATATTCAAAATTTATTTTTGAGCTAAAAATGACCCTTTTCCAGTATTTTTTGCAAAAAATTACAAAATTTTTAACAAAATAGATTAATTATCAACAAAGTAGTTAAAATCTGAATTACCCAGATAAATTTCTAACCTAAAAGTTTTAAATTAAACAATTAAATTTTCAGCTAGAAAGTATCCTTTTTTATTCAAAAATCTCAATTTTCAGCCTAAAATGTAATTGCTATATATTTCCAATAATATTTAAACAGAAAAATTAATATTTATAAATGTAGTTCAAATTTAAACCAAACAGTTAAATTTTCAACCAAGAAAGAATAGTTTTTAATAAAACACGTTGATTTTTAACTAAATATATAAACTTTAAAATAGAAAAAATCAATTCTCAATCAATAATATCATTTTTGAATTAAAAACTTAAATTTTCAACATTAACGAAGACTTATTCCAACATCCTTCCGATGATAAAACTTTAAATAGAATTTTTTATAGCCCAAGAACTTTAAAAATAATTTCAATAAATTATTAAAAAAGAAAAAAAAAGATTTTTTAAACAAATATTTCAAATTTCAACCAAAGAGATGCATTTGCCATTAAAATTATAAATCTTCATTTGGAAAAAGTTAATTTTCAGATAAAAAATAAATTCTAAATATAACTTTTCAACAAAATACTGCAAAAGGTTAATTTTTTAGCTCAAAAATAAATTTTAAATATAGCTTTTCAGCAAAAGAGATTAATTTTAGACTATCCAGGATAGGACTACAGTTGTCATGAAAGTCAGGGTGGACATTAACGAAGCCTTCCTCCAACATCCTTCCGATGATAAAACTTTAAATAGAATTTTTTGGTTGATTCTAAACCAATGTATTTAGATTATTATATTATCAATAACATTGAAAATAAATATTCCAAACATAATACATTTCTAAAAATTTCTTACATTAAAAAATTGTTACTTGTTTAATTTTTAATATTTTATTCTTATAAGAATCTGATAAAAAGATTTCTCCCATGAAAATTGAGGTAACATTCACAACTCAATTAAAAGAAATCATACGACATTTATAAGCAAAACCTATAGATTGGAAAAGAATCTCTTGTTTAGTGTCTCTCTTTAATAATTTTTATTTTGAGATTGGAAAATAATCAACTTTTTAAAGAATAATTTTATGCAAAGGAACATAAAAATGATTCAATCATTAAAAAATATATTTCCAAACTATCTCACTTTCCGGCTCATTAGAGACATAAATGGCAATACAAAATATCATAACTGATGTTATTCTAAATAAAATAATTATTTTTTATGAGAAATGTTAAAATTAAACGAAATAAGCATTAATTTTGACCATTTCTTTTGCTGTTGATTTTTTTCTGACCATCGCTTCTTACCGATTTTTGAAAAATGTTTGCATTTTAATAAATGACAGCCTATTTTTTCCGGGAATACATTCTCTGCAACTCTGCTGCCTCCAATTTTGAAAGAAAATTTTTCTAAGGCTTCTATGACATCTTCTATGGCAAAAAACATAATGAAAATTAATATTTTCTTTTGGAAGTTTTAACATTTTGTATAAAAAATAATTTTGTTTATTTTGAACGACAACAGTTATAATATTTGGTTCCTTAGAATCCTAGAAAAACTATTTTGTCAGATATCTCGCTTTTAGCACCAAAACTACCTTCAAAATAAAAAAAAATATTCACAAAAAAAATAAACGATTGTTTAGATAAATATTTAAATTTTTAACAAAAGAGATGAATTTTCCACTAAAATCATTAATCTTCTACTGTAAAAGTTTTCTTTTTGTTTGAAAATAATTTCTAAATATAACTTTTCAAAAAAAGAGTTTAATTTTCAACAATGCAGCATAGGACCACAGGTGTAGTCCAAAAAATTCAAATTTAAAAAAATAATGATTACCAAAAAAGAAATATTTTTTAAAACATTTAACTCATGAACTTGAAACAAAAAATGACTTTTTAACGAAATTGTGAAATTTTCTACAAAGAAATGATTTTTAACTAAAAGAGATAAATTTTTAATGGAATATGTAATAGTTGATATTAATTTAAAATTACAGTGGAACATTATTTGAATTTCAAATAAAAAGCAGTCGAATTTAAAAAAATAAAAAACAAACCAAAATTTACAAAATATTGTAATCTTCAACCAAAAAACAAGAACTTTCAACAAAATAATTGACTTTTTATTTAAAAAGCATATTGTTTAAGAAAATGGTTAATTGTAAAAAAGTGGATACTTTAGTCTGACTGTCTAGTAGAATGTTTATTATCATCTGTTAATTAATTTTTAAGTAATTAAAAAAATGAAATTTGTTTGAATAATTTTTTCGAAAGTTCATTTGTTTTTCTTAAAAATTATTACTATTAGTCAAGTTGAATTTATTAAAATTAGTCGACATATTTTTAATTTTTTAAACATAAAGAATATGTTTAAACCATTTTTTTATAAAAAATTATAAATATTGCTTTAGTGGAATATTTATAAAAATTGTAATAATTAAATTTTGTTATATTTCTTATTTTTTATAAAAATTATTACTATTGTTCTGGTGAAATATTTAACATTATTAGTTAATTAATTTTTAATTATTTAAACAAATCACATTTGTGTAAAAAATGTTTTTTTTTCAAAAATTCGTTGAACTGGCAGCTTATTTTCATTAAGATACATAAATTTATTTTCATATATTTATCAATTGTGAAAACCATTATTTATTATTTATTTTTAATTAATGATATCATTCTAATAATAATTTTTGTACACAATTAACAATTAATGAATCAATATTGATAAATATTCCACTGGACCCACAGTAGTTATTTTTATGTTTGAAAAATTCCAAACGAAATTATTTAAACAAATTCCATTTGTTTAAATAATTGACGGTTAATGAACTATTGATAGTAAATATTCCACTATACTAAATAAGTAAAAACTACAATTAAATCCAAAAAGGTCAATTCTTTATGATATCGAATTTTCGAACACTGTATTCTCGTCTTTTTTTTTACTTAAAATTATTAATTTGGATCCAGCGGAATATTTATAATAACTGTTCAATAATTTTTTAATTATTTAAACAAATGTAATTTGTTATTTTTTTAAATTCGTTTTTCCCTTAAAAATTATTACTTTTAGTCTACTAGAATATTTATTAACATTGGTTCATTGATTTTGAATTGTTTAAACAAATGAAATTTTTTAAACATTTTTTTCGAAAATTCGCTTTTTTTTTTTAATTATTACTATTGCTCAAGGGGAATATTTATTAGGATTACTCCATTAATTTTAAATTGTTTAAACGAATGAATTTGTTTAAATAGTTTTTTTAAATAAAAATGCTTAATTTCAATTAATTTTTCAATTGTTGAAACATAAAATTATTATTTATTTTCAACTAAAAATACTATTCAAGTAATAATTTGTTGAAATAATTAAAAATAATTGAACCAATATTGATAAATATTCCACTGGACCCACAGTAATAATTTTTATTTTAAAAATTCTAAACGAAATTATTGAGACAAATTCTACTTGTTTAAATAATGTAAAATTATAAAACTAATGTTAAGAAATATTTCACTAGATCAACAGTAATCATTTTTAGAGGAAAAACTGTATGTTACAAAAAATATTTAAAGAAATTCCATTTGTTCAAACGGTTAAAAATTAATAAACCGAAGACTTTTACCAGAAAATTATCTTTTTAGTTATAAATGTTATTATTTAGTTGAAAATTTAGCAATTTTCTTAACTAGACATACTTCCTGGTTGCAAATTCAACTGTTTTTTAAAAATTCGTCTTTTTGGATTAAAAAATTAACTATTTGCGTCGATAATTAAGCGTTTAATTAAAATTTGTATTTTTGTGTTGATAAGTCAAGTGAAATCTAATTTGGATGAAAAATATTTTTATTTAAATTTGTCTTTTTGATTCAAGTGTTTATCTCTTTTAGTAGATTCATTGCATCTTCCTTGGATAAAAATTAAACTGTTTTGTTGAAAATTCACATATTTCCTAGAAAATTTACTTTTTGTTTAAAATTCCTATTTTTGTGTTGAAATTTCAATTCAAATCTTTTTGGATGAAAATTCAAATATGTTTTTTAAAATATGCCTTTTTGTTATAAAGTTCACCTGTTTTAGTAGAATTTTAATTTTTCTCGGCCAAAAATAGAACCGGTTGGTTAAAAATTAAAGAAATTTGTTTAAAAGTAATACTTTTTGGTTAAACATTTGACTATTTAATAGAAAATTAACTTATTGCATACAATTCTTATTTTGTTGTTCGAAAGTGAACTGGAATCTTCTTTGGATGAAAATGGAACTATTTTTTCAAGGTTTTTCCCCAAAAATTTATCTTTTTTATAAAACATTTCAACTTTTTTTAAAGAACATGCAACTATTCATTTAAAAATAAAACTCTTTTTTAAAATGTTATCTTTGTTACTTTAAAATTCACCTGCTTTAGTAGAAATTACATCTTTCTTAGATAAAAATGTAGGTACCTGCTTGGTTGAAAATTAAACAATTTTGTCGAAAAGTCATACTTTTTGGATGAAAATTCTGCTGCTTTCTTGAAAATTAAAATATTTTGTAGAAAATTTTTCGTTTTGTTAAAGAGAGCACTAAAATCCTTTCTGGATGAAAATCCAACTATTTTGTGGAAATTTTGCTCTTTTCTTTGCAATTAAAAATTCATCTGTTTTAAGATAAATTTCGTCTTTCAAGGATAGGTTTAAAAATTCAACTATTTGATTCAGAATTAAACTTTCAAACAAAAATTTGTCATTTTTTTATTGAAGCTTTCTCTGATTTAGTAAAAATGTTATGTGTAATGGATAAAAGTGCAACTATTTGGTAGAAAATTCAACAATTTTGTTAAAAATTCATACTTTGTGGTTGAAAAAATGGTCTTTTTCAATTAAAAATTGAATTATTTTCTTAGGAAATTTTTTTAAATTTATTTTGTGAACTAGGAAAGTCCACTGAATTAAAAAAAAAGAAAATTCAACTATTCCATAAAAATTTTTAAATAAAAGTTTACCTGTTTTGACAAAAATGTTATCTGTTTTGGTAAAAATCAATTGTCTGGTAGAGAATTCAACAATTTTGTTAAAAATTCATTCCTTTGATTAAAAATTCTTCTTTGCGAACTAAAAATTCAATTTCTTTCATAGAAACTTATTTCCGATTTGAAGATTCATATTTTGATATTGAAAAGTCAACTGAAATATTTTTAAATAGAAAACTCAGCTATTTTTTTAATTTATGTTTTCTGATTTAAAAAATCGTTTGTTTCAATAGAAATTGAATTTTTTTATGAAAATGCTACTTTTTGGGAAAAATTAATCTTCTTTGCTTGAGTGTTTGCTTAATTAAAATTTTAACAGTTAAGTGGAAAAGCCAATTTAACGATTGATATTTTTCATTTGAAGATTCTCCTTTTTCGATAAAAAAAATAATATTTCGGGTTTGAAATTTTATTTTCCTTGTGTAAAAGTGCATCAGTTTCGTAAAAAATTAATTTTTTGCTGAAAATACATATTTTTTGTTTGAAAAGTCAATTGTTATAGAGAAACTTCATCTTTCAGCTTGAAGTTACAACACTTTTGATAAAATTTTATCTCTTTCTTGAGTGCGATATCTTTAATTGTTGAAAATTTGTCTTTGTCGGTTTAAATTTATTTTATTTTTTTATAAATAAATTACATCTTTTTTATTAAAATATATACTATGATACTTTTTTCTTGAGAATTAACCTTTTTTAATTTGAAAATTAAAATATGTTTTGAAAAGCCATCTTTTATAGTAGAAAAGACTTTTTTTAAAAAATAAATTCATAAATTTGAACATTTGTATTTAAAATAACTATTTTATTAAGATTATAAAAGATTCTATATTCAAAGTTTTAAAAGACTAAAATACCAACACAATCAATCTCAAAAGTTATCAATCTTGAAAGTGATTTATAAAATCAAAAAAATAGATCTATCATTGATTTCCGAAAATCTTGATGGAAGTTTCTAAGAGTACTTTAGAAAAAATAATTCAGGTTAAAATTGTTTATTTAACAATAGGTATTTAATTTTTTAGTTTTTTCTTTCTCTTCAGGGAAAGGTTACAATTTTGATTAATTCCTAATGATAAAGGCCTCATTGTATTGTTTGAAGGATTCTCTACAATTCTATTTAGGTGTTGCTAATTAAAATTTAAACTATGATTGTTTATAAAAATATTAACTTTATGATTTCTAAATTAATTTTTGAAAAATAAAATCAACCCAAATAGAAATTTAGAGAATCCTTCGAAGAATAAAATGAGACCTTGTTGATCATTATGATTAAATAAAAATTCAAAATTTTCCCTATGGAGAAAGAAAAAACTAAACCTGTAAATAACTACTCTTAAATAAACAATTTTACCCTGAATTATTTTTCTTTAAGTGTGCTTAGAAACCTCCATCCATATATATATAGAAATTAATAATAAATCTTTTCTTCACGATTTTATAAATCATTTTAAAAATACGAAACTTTTGAGATTGATTTTACGTAGTGTAAATCCTTAATGATCAACGAAAATTAAAAATTAGTCCAGGAATACAAAAAAATTTTGGAAACTACAAATTACAATAGAAGTTAATAATATTATGAAATTTTGTTACCTAATTGCATTAAACATACATGAGTATTAAATATAGTTTAAAAAAAAGGGAACAATAAATAAAATTGTAGGGCTAAATAAAATTAATTTTAATCACCAAAAAAGATAAAATTTCTATCAAAATATGAATTTCTATCGAAAGGTGAATTTTCAGAAAAATACATGAATTTTTAGCCAAGAAATGTTTTAGTTAAATTATCAACACCAAAATATGGTGTTTAAAAAAAAAAGTTGATTTTAAACCAGATAGTTGAATTTTATATGACACTAAATGAATTATCAACCTAAAAATACGAAATTTCAACAAAAAACGCTTAATTTTCAATAAAAAAGGATAACTTTTTCACAAATGAGTAGGTTTTAAAATAATTAGGTGAATTTTTTAACAAAAAGATTTTAATTCTTGATCAACATTAGCTGAATTCAACAAAAAGACAAATTTCTAACAAAACAACTTAATTTTCTATGAAAAAATATGGCATTTTATGTTTTGAAATTTTAAAACAAAAGTTCGTTTCTTAATAATTTTTGCATAAAAAAAAATTGCCAATACAAAATATTCATAACAGTTTAATTTTTGAAAAAAAAGTTTTCTTAACAAAATCGTAGAATTCTTAACTCGCAACAATGAATTTTCGACAAAAAATTTAATTACTAAATAGAAAAGATGTCTCCTGCAAAAAGAAAATTATTTTTTATTCAAAATTACGAATTTTTACGAAAAAAGTGATTTTTTTAAACAAAATAGTGGGAGATTAAACTTTAAAAAAAATTTTTTTTTTTAAAAAGTTCGAATTTTCAGAGAAAATAGAATAACCTTTAAACAAAATACAAACAGTTGAATTTTCAACTCACTAAAGATGAATCTTTTTTACAAACAGTTCAATTTTCAACAAAAAGGCCATTTTTAAATAAGAAGGATGACTTTTTAACAGAAAAAAAAAATTTTCAAATAAAAAAACGCATCTTCTATTAAAGACAGTTGAATTTTTAACAAAACAATAAATTGCAAATAAGAAAGATAAATTTTTAACGGAAAAGGAATAATGGTTTTTTAAAAGTTAACTTTCAACGAAAAAAATCGCCTTTTGAGGAAAATATATTCAATGCAAATTGACGAATTTTATTCGAAAAAGTATGACTTATTTAGCAAAATAGTTAAACTTTTAACAAAAGGACGGATTTTCTATTCATGATAATTACATTTCTGAAGAAAATGATCAATTTTAACAAAAAATTCATTTTTAAATAAGAAATATAACTTTTGGTCCAAAAAAGATGAATTTGCAATCCATAAAGAAGAATTTTCTATTTAAAAAAAAAAAAAATTCTGATGCAACAGATTATTTTTATTGAAAAAATTATTTCTTAATTAAAAATATAACTTTGACCAAAGAATTTTAATTTTTCCAACCAAAAGGACGAATTTTCTATTAAAAAATTTTAATTTCTGACCAAAAAAAATTAATTTTATCAAAAGCTTCATTTTTTAATCAGAAGTATGGTTTCTCAACCAAAGAATTTTAATTTTTTAATTCAAAAGGACGAATTTCCTATTTAAAGCAGTTTAAGTCCCGACAAAAAGATGAATTTTAACAAAAAGATCCTTTTCAAATAAAAAAAGATGACTTTGTGATCAAAAAAATATTTATTAATAATACAAAAGAACAAATTTTCTATTCATAACAAGCAATTTTCTGACAAAAAAGATAAATTTTACCAAAAAAATTAATTCTTAAATAAGAAATATAACTTTGTGTCCAGAAAAAATGAATTTTTAATAAACAAAGTCAAATTTTCTATTAAAATAGTTTAATTTCTGATGAAACAGATTAGTTTTATTGAAAAAGTTTATTTCCTAATTAGAAATATGACTTTGACCAAAGAATTTTAATTTTTCCCGCCAAAAGGACGAATTTTCTATTAAAAAATTTTAATTTCTGACGAAAAAAATTAATTTCACCAAAAGGTTTACTTTTTAATCAGAAATATGGTTTCTTAACCAAAGAATTTAAATTTTCTAATTCAAAAGGACGAATTTCCTATTTAAAGCAGTTTAAGTCCCGACAAAAAGATGAATTTTAACAAAAAGATCCTTTTTAAATAAAAAAGATGAGATTATGGCCAAAAAAATATTTATTTTCAATACAAAGGAATGATTTTTCTATTCATAACAAGCAATTTTCTGACGAAAAAGATAAATTTTACAAAGAAAATTAATTCCTAAATAAGAAATATAACTTTGTGTCCAGAAAAAAAAAAGTTTAATTTCTGATGAAACAGATTATTTTGATTGAAAAAGTTCATTTCTTAATTAGAAATATGACTTTGACCAAAGAATTTTAATTTTTCCCACCAAAAGGACGAAGTTTCTATTTAAAGCAGTTTAATTCCCAACCAAAAGAAGAATTTTTACAAAAAGTTCATTTTCAAATATGAAATATGAATCTTTAATAAAAAAAATTTTTAAATGTAGGAAGGGGGTGGGGTCTTAGAGGGGGTCTATGATCCGTTACGTAATTTAAAAACGGCCCCTCCGACGATCGTGGCACAATCATTCAAGTACAATCTGTCCAAATATGTACTAAAGTGAGAAGTTCTTATCTCACGTGTAGTAAATAGTCTCTGCTTGTCAATATTGAAATATCTTATCGTAAAAATGTGCCGGCATATACCAAACATCGAGCATTGTGTAATATCCAAGAACTTTTCTTGAATCGGCGGCTTTGTTAAGAAAGACATGATTGATGACTGGATTTTAAGATTTTTTAATAATGATTACTTATCAGTATTATTTTGCAAGCTATTTATAATCATGAAAATAACAAAAAAAAGAATATTAAAAAAAAAATTGTTATGCGAAACTTGTTGCATTAGCAAACATTTCTTTTGTGATTGTTTTCATATCACCTAGTTTCTTTTTTTACGAATGATAATAATTTATAAAAACTACTAAATAAAATGTAATCTTTATGTAATTTATTGCTGTTAAAAAAATAAAAATAGGTCGTAATTAATAAATTTGTTGAAAACATAAAAATCAATAAACTATAAACTATAATTAATGAAATTTTGATTTATTAATTAAATTAAATTAAAATAAATTCACATACTTATTTCACAACATCAGAAAAAAAACAGAGAACAAAAATAAAAGTGAAGATATTATTTGCTAAAATTACCATATCTAACAATAGATGTATTTTAAATGCAAAATAAACTTTTATTATAAAGAATAGCCAATATTCAAATACATAATTTTGAACTTAATAATTAATTTATATTGCTTAATTGACAACAATTAAAAGTCTATCCTTATCGATTAATCGGTTTAAAAAATAAAAAGCAAAAACAATTATTTTCATTAAAACTTTCAAATATTTTTTTAACATATTTTTCTTAATACTTGTTATCATTAATAATCTTTCAAAGGAATTTAATATAAAAATAAACTTTTATCATTTAAATTATAGCCATTATTTAATTACATCGCCCTAAAATAAATGATTAATTAATGTTATTTATAGCGAGAAATTAAAATTGAATCTTTATGTAATTTATTAATGTTAAAAAAAGAAAAACAGCTCATAATTAATAAATCTGTTCACATCTTAAAAAGCATTAAGTTATAATTTCCTTAATATTCAAATTATTTTTTTTAATCCTCTTTTTTTAATGTTCACATTCATTTATGAAATTTTGATTTATAACTACATTTTATTCTAATTTCAGGAAAAATTAAAATATATTGACATATCAATTTTAAAATTAAATTCAAATACTTATTTCACAACAACAGAAATAAAATTACAGAAAAAAAAAAAAATAAAAGCGAAGATATTATTTGCTAAAATTAACATATTTTAACAACATAGGAAAAAATTGTAAATTAAATGAATTTTGTAACAAATACTTAAATTTTCGACTGAATAATATTAACTTTTAAGCAAACATGGGAGAGTTAAAACTTTTAGTCAAAAAATTAATTTTTAACAAAGAAAAAACGGAATTTTGAAAGAAATAGTTCAATTGTCAACCTATCTGATTAACTTTCAACTAAACTAATGAATCTTCAAATGCATTATTTGAATTTTAAACCAAAAAGATAATGTTTCAACGATAACAATAAATCTTCGATTAAAATATAAATTGTCAATTAAATCAAAACATAAAGAGTTAAATTTTGAGTTAAAAAATTAATTTTCAACCAAATATTCAATTGGAATAAGTTAAATTCTTAGTTATAAAATTACTTTCAATACAAAAAAAAACTTTCAAAAAAAGCTTGTATTTCCAAACAAGTGATGAATTTTCAACTAAAATTGTAAAAAATAAAAAAATTAATATTTCTAAAAAAAGTGTTATGCAATTCTGGCTTATGCGAAACTTGTTGCATTAGCAAACATTTATTTTGTGATAGTTTTCATATAACCTAGTTTATTTTTTTAAGAATAATAATAATTTGTAAAAATTACCTATTCGAGGCTTAAAAATTCAATAATTAGGTAGGAAATTCAATTATTTTGTAAAAAAATTTAACTCTCTTGTAGAAAATCCAAATTGCACAAAAATCTCTTTTTTAATTAAAAATGCAATTTTCACAAATAAATATTTAACTATTCAATTTTGGTTTGAAAATGGATTATTTCTAGTTTGAAAATTCAAACTACTTGATTTTAAATTTATGTAATTGGTTGAAAATTAATTTTTTAGTCAAACATTAATATTCTTGGTTGGAAATTCAACTTTTTTAATGAAAAATTTATTCTTGAGAAAAATTCCACTTTTTTTAAATTGATCTCGTTTGATTAAGATGTTAGCTTTTTTTGTTTAAAAACGTTAAAAACTTAATATTTTAAATTAAAAATGGACGTCGTTTTTTGTATATTTGTCTTTTTAGTCAAAAATAAATTTCTTTGGAAGAAAAATGGGACTTATTGGTGGAAAACTGCAACTTTTTAGTTGAGAAATCACGCTTTTTTTAATTCGGCTTTTTTTGTTAAATTTAATTATTAGATTTAAAATTTAAAAAAATTGTATTAAAATAACAAATATACCATTTGACTTTCCTAAAAAAACTAACTTTTAATACAAAACAAAACTTTGAAAAAAGGGTGAAATTTTCAAACAAGTGATGAATTTCCAACAAAAATTGTAAAAAATAAGAAATAGAATATACTTTTTCTTCTGTCACTTTTCATATCACCTAGCTTCTTTTTTTACGAATTATAATATTTTGTCAAAACAACCTCTTCGAGGCTGAGAAATTCAATAATTTGCTAGGAAGTTCAATTACTTTGTAAAAAATTAAATTCTTTTGTAGAAAATCCAGGTTGTAGAAAAATTCCTTTTTTAATTAAAAATTCAATTTTTGCAAATGAATGTTTAACTATTCAATTTTGGGTTAAAAATAGATTATTTTTAGTTTAAAAATTCAACTACTTGATTTTAAATTTATGTATTTGGTTGAAAATAATTTTTTCAGTAAAAATTAATCTTCTTGGTTGGATATTAAACTATTGGATTGCAAAATGAACAATTGATAAAAATTCAATTTTTTATTTGACGATTGATCCCGTTTGGTAGACATTTTATCTTTTTTTGGTTAAAAATTAAACTGATTTGTTAAAAAATTAATCCGTTTTGGTTAAAAATGAACTTTTTCGTTGATAATTTACATTCGCTCGTTAAAAACTTGTTAAAAATGTAAAAACTTAATCTTTTCAATTAAAAAATATATTTGATTTGCTGTATATTTTTCTTGTTAGTAAAATTTTTTTTATGAAAAATGCAATTGTTTGGTGAAAAACAGCAATTTTTTATTTTAGAAATCACGTTTTTTTAATTCGGTTTTTGTGGTTAAATTTAATTGTTTAGATTTATAATAAAATAAATTTTGTATTAAAATAACAAATATAACGTTTTTATTCGATTTCTTTGGTTAAAATTTCAACTAATTTGATAAAAATCCAATCACTTGGTTGAAGAATAATAATTTTAGTAACAAATTCTTTTTTTTATTTCAAAGTTGTTTTTTTTAAATGAAAATTTATTCTACGACATGAAAAATTAATCTTGGTAAAAAACTCACTTTCTTCTGAAACGTCACTACTTGGTTAAAAGTTAATAAGTTAAAAATACAACAATATATTATAGTTGAGGATTGAAGTATTTTGTTCAAACTTCATCTGTTTTGGTTAAATTCAATTTTTTCATTAAAATCAAAATTATTTTTAGTTATAATATCAACTAAAACATTTTTTGTTGACAATCCCTTTTTTTCTAGAAAATAGAACTCCTGGGTTGAAAGTTGAATTACTTTGCAAAAAATTGATTTTTTTAAAGATTAATAATTTTAGTGGAAAATTCTTCTCTTGAGTTAAAATTCGAAAGTATAAAAACTTTGCTAAGAATTTGTCTTTTTGATTTGAAAATGCAAAAATTTGATAGAAAATTCAACATTTTGTAGAAATTTTTAATCAAAAGTGGATTATTTTCCGAATTAATAATTCATCTACCTAGTTAAAGTTTTATATAATTTGTTACATATAATTCATCTTTTTTAGTAAAAACTTATTCTTATTCTTGATTAAAAATGCATCTATTGTAATTAAAATTCATTTATTTTTTTTATTTACTTGTTTTTTGTCGCCAGCTTGTCTTTTTGGATAAATTGAACTGTTTAATATCTAAAATAAAAATTATAGTTACATTGTATTATTAGTTAAAAATAAATATTAATTTATTGTTTCAACAATTGGAAAATATTTGAAAATAAATTTATGTAACTTAATGAAAATAAACTGCCCGTTCAACGAATTTTTGAAAAGAAAACATTTTGTACACAAATAGGATTTGTTTAAATAATTAAAAATAATTAATAAATGTTTTTAAATATTTCACTAGACCAGTAGTACTAATTTTCATAAAAAATAAAAAAATAATCCAACAATGTTGATAAATATTATACTAAAGAACTAATAAAATTTTTTAATAGAAAAATTATTTAAATAAATTCCATTTATTTAAACAATTCAAAAATTTGTGGCCTAATCTTAATAAATGTTCCACTTGACCAATGGTAATAATTATTGAGGAAAAAAAAACAATTTTGGAAGAAAAAGAATTTAAACAAATTCCATTTATTTAATCAATTTAAAATAATTAAACAATTATAATAAATATTTCACTAGACAAAAATTAGTAATTTTAAGTAAAAAAAAAAGACGGGAATACAGTGTTTGAAAAGTCGATATCATGAAGAATTGAGCTTTTTGATTTCAAAAGTAGTTTTTAGTTGTTTAGCATCGTGGAATATTAAATAACATTGGTTTATTATTTTTAATTCTATAAACAAACGGATTCTGTTTAAATATATTTTTTTTCTTTGTTTTGTCCCTAAAAATTATTACTATTGGTCCAGTGGAATATTCTTAAATATTGGGTCATTTATTTTTAATTTTATAAACAAATTATTAGTTTAATAGTATTACTAGTTGAAAATAAATAATAATTTATTGTTTCAACAGTCAAATAATATTTTAAAGTAAATTTATGTAACTTTATACAAAAAACTGCCAGTTCAACGAATTTTGGAAAAAAACTTTTTATACACAAATGGGTTTTGTTAAAATATTTAATTTAAAATATTAAAATATTTCACTAGACTAATAGTAATAATTTTTAAGAGAAAAAATGAATTTTCTAAAAAAAAAATTTTTAAAGAAAATTACATTTGTTTAATTAGTTCAAAATTAACTAACCAAGTATAATAAATATTCCACTGGACCAAAATTAATAATTTTAAGTACAAAAAAGACGAAAATACAGTGTTGGAAAAGTCGATATCAAGAATTGACGTTTTTAGTTTTAAGGGTATTTTTTAGTTTTTTAGCATGGTGGAATATTTAATAACATATATTCAATATTTTTTAATTGTATAAACAAATGGAATTTGTTTAAATATTTTTTTAATTTGTTTTTTTCCCTAAAAATACTTACTATTCGTCTAGTGAAATATTTATTAACATTAGTTCATTAATATTGTTGATATTAGGGTTGTTGACCAGGGAATATTTATTATTAATATTAGATGATAATTTTGTTTGTCTACTGGTCTATATCAATATTGTTAAAATATTGATAATTTTTAAGAATGTA
>JAAAKG020091786.1:5668-16289 GCA_010014905.2 Druon quercuslanigerum | reverse complement strand
ATATACATATACATATACATATACATATACATATACATATACATATACATATACATATACATATGCATATACATATACACATATACATATATTTCTGCCTATAGGGTTCACTCCACGTCGTTATCAGCAGAGCCATTAATTCGTTAAAGCGAATTGCGTACATGCGATCCCACCAGCTGTTCTGGATGTACCAACTTGTCTCGAATATTTTGCAGGAGCAGTTTATACTAAATCAGGACTTCCAAGCCTATAATGTAAATACCCTCTGGCGCTAATCCCATAAGCTACTTCCACAAACATAGCATATTTTCAGAAATACTCCAGTAAGGAATAATTTAAAGGGGAATATTAACATTATTAACAAAGCTCCGCGTTTAAACAATTCAAAGTTTAAACACTATTAATAATTAATTTTATTAATAAGTTATTAATAACTATTGATGTTCAGACCAAAAGACTTTATTTGAAACCAACAGATGTAGAACTTAAAGTGTTAAGAAGGGCGGAAATGCACTTTTTTTGTTCAAAAATGTCCAGAGCCCTTCAATTTTTGTCCGATTTTTAATTTTTTTTTAAATTAAAGTTTATTAAATTCTGAAAAGTTTGACGCTCTGAACTTTTGTCTCTTCTACTCATTTATTAATAATTTTTTCCCTGAAAGTATGGAAAAACTGAAATTTTTACATAGCAATTTTGTACGCTTTAATAGCTGATTAAGTAAACTTTATATTGTCTTAAATGAATGTTTAGGAACTCATAGAATACATTAATTTGCTCATTAGTCCATTTATTTGTTATAAACAAATTTTATGAACAAATTAGCAAATAGTCTTATTATCGGTAAAAACAATTTTCTGTTTGCTAAAAGTGCTTCATATGAATGTAGGAATGATATATAATTACAAAAATAATTTAAAAGTTTATAATAACCATTGTTATAAACTATTCTTATCGCAAAATATTAAAATTTCAGGTTTTTTCAAATTATAATTTTCTTCAATCGCCAAAACGACTTCAGGTATTTCTTAAAACAATAAATATTTAATAATATTTGATGAAACATAACAATTAAAATTTTTATAAACAAATTAGATAAACAAATTCAAAATTTTGGCCCTTTCGCATAGAATTTTTTTGTTTTTGCACTCGAAATTGTTTAAGCTATTGGATAAATGACTGCTAGTCACAAAAATATTAAAAAAGTTAACAATAACAATTGTTATAAATAATTCTCGTGATAAAATAGTCAAATTTAAGGTTTTCTCAAATTTTAATTTTCTTTAATTGCTAGAATGGCTACTGATATTCCTGAAAAATGTATCTTTTATAATATTTAGTAAAATATAATAACGCAAATCTTCATAAACAATTTAGATAAACAAATTCCAAATTTGGTCAATTTCACGTAGAAAAAAATCTGGTTCCTTCAAATGAATAATTTAGAAATAGAATGTGCTAACACTGATTTAGCACACAAACTGTTAGTGAGTTCGGATCCATGTATCAGTTACGAAAGAAGAAATCTTTCAAAATTTTATAAATTTATAAAAAAGTACTTGTTTTTCTGCATTCATTGCCAATCTCGTTTTCTGATATGAATCTCTGAGTACTTAGAGGTTTGTCTATCAAGTCGGCGGGTTATTGTCAAAAGATTTTATATTGAGTGAATCTATTTCTAAGTGAAACTGCGAAAATGTGGAATTTGTTTATGTAAATTGTTTATAAAGATTTAAGTTTTTATATTTTACTAAATATTACAAAAGATACATTTTTCAGGAATATCAGTAGCCATTCTAGGGATTAAAGAAAATTAAAATTTGATAAAACCTTAAATTTGAATATTTTATCAGGAGAGTTATTAATAACAATTGTTATGCTCTAAATATTTCCAGTGTAAAAACAAAAAAATTTATATGCAAAAGGTTCAAAATGTTGAATTTGTTTATCTAATTTTTTTATAAAAATTTGAATTGTTATATTTTATCAAATATTTTTAAATATTTATTATTTTAATAATTACCTAAAGTCGTTCTGGCGATTGAAGGAAATTATAATTTGAAAAAATCTGAAATTTTATTATTTTGCCATAAGAATTGTTTGTAACAATGATTATTATAAACTTTTAAATTATTTTTATAATTATACATCATTCCTACATTAATATAAAGTACTTTTAGCAAACAGAAAATTTTTTTTACTGATAATACGACTATTTACTAATTTGTTCATAAAATTTGCTTATAACAAATAAATGGACTAATAAGCAAATTATTGGTATTATATGAGTCCCTAAACATTTATTTAAGACAATATAAAGTTTACTTGATCAGTTATTTAAGCGTACAAAATTTTTATGTAAAAAATTTCAGTTTTTCCATACTTTCAGTGCAAAAATTATTATTAAGCAAGTAGAAGAAAAAAAATTTTATTCGGACCAAAATTGAAGGCTCTGGAGATTTTGGAACGGAAAAAAGCATTTCCTCCCACTGTGTACCACCCCTTGCTCGAATACTTAAATTTACAGGTAACAAGATTAATTTGTAACCAAATCCGATTATTGTGAATCAAAAAGTTGCATTTTTAACCAAAAAAGATTGAATTTTCTACTAAAAAAGCTCAACTTTCTACCGAAACTGGAACAGTGACATTCGCAGTGAAAAACGTAAATTAAAAACAAAAAATGAATTTTCTACAAAATAGTTAAATTTTTAACAAAGTAGTTAAATATTTAACCAAACGGTTTAATTTTCGACCAAGAAAGAAAATTTTTTGACTAAAAATAGATTAATTAAATTTTCAACCGAAAAAAATGAATTTCAACGCAAAATGCAGTAGATCACATATTTACCATAAAAAAAGAATTTTCAACCAAATAGTTAAATTTTAAACTAAAGCAGATTAATGTTGCAAAGAGTTGCATTTCTAACCGAAAGGTTAAAATTTCGGGGACATCTCATGTCACAAGCTGCAAGTCTCTCTGTGGCAAGTCACACCTGAGGCATGTCACATCCGAATAATGCCACACCTGAGACATGTCACATCTGAATAATGTCACACCTGAGGCATGTCACATCTGCAAAATGTCACACTTGAAGCATGTCACATCTCAGACATGTCACATCTGCAAAATGTCACACTTGAAGCATGTCACATCTCAGACATGTCACATCTGCAAGATGTCACACTTTAAGCATGTCACATCAGCAAAATGTCACATTTGAAGCATGTCACACCTGATGCCTGACGCATATGCAAAATGTCACACCTGAGACATATCACATCTTAATCATGTCACACCTGAAGCATGTCACACCTATATTGCCACATCTTAGCCATGTCAAATCTTCAAAATGTCACACCTGAAGCATGTCACATCTGCAAAATGTCACACTCGAAGCATGTCACATCTCAGACATGTCACATCTGCAAAATGTCACACTCGAAGCATGTCACATTTGAAAATTTTCACAACTGAAGCATGTCACACCCGAGGCATGACGCATATGCAAAATGTCACACCTGAGGCATGTCACATCTGCAAAATGTCACACCTTAATCATGTCACACCTGAGGCATGTCACACCTATATTGTCACATTTCAGCCATGTCAGATCTGCAAAATGTCACACCTGAAGCATGTCACACCTCAGGCATCTCAAATCTGAAAAATGTCACATCTGAGGCATGTCACATCTGTAAAACTGCACACCCGAAGCATGTCACATCTGGGGCATGTCACAACTGCGGCATCTCTACTTACCGGCTTCTCTTGCGGCAGATGTGACATGCCGTTGATGTGAAATACCGCAGATTTTTAATTTAAATTTTAATTATTAAATAAAATGGATGATATTTAACATGATTGTTCCATTATTAGCACAAAATTAAAATTATAACCTAATAATTCAATTTTAAATCTAAAAAGACGAATTGCCAAAAAAAATTAATAGTATAGATTTTTGACGATTTCAGATATGTCAAATAAGGTTTTTTAAACAAAATTTAATTTTCAACCAAAAAGTTACATTTGCAACCAAAAATAAAATAAACAAATACTTAAATAAGGAAACAAATCTAATAGTATAGATTTTTGACGATTTCAGATCAGCCAAATAAGGTTCTTTATACAAAATTTAATTTTCAACCAAAAAGTTACATTCGCAACCAAAAATTATGAATTTTTAATGCAAAATTTTAAATAAAAAAATTTAAATTTATTTTAAAAATCAAAAAAATGTGTGAGACATAAACCAAAGAATACTTATTTTTAACCAGTTGTATCATTAATCATTAAAGATTAAATGTTTTCAAGAGACGAATTTTCTGCAAAAAAATAAGGCAGTCGAATTATTAAATAGAAAAAATGAACTCTCAACGAAAAATGTAATAGTGTATATTTCAACTCTTAGATATTTTTATTTTGAATGAAGAATTTTATTTATCTAAAAAATACGAATTTTCCACGAAATAGTCGAATTTTCAACTAAAAAATATTTTTCAGTAATTGATGAAAAAAATTTAAGTAAATTATAATTTATAGGGAATAATAATTTTTGATTCTACGAAATAAAGATTATTTCTTTTTAAAGTTACATAAACATAATGTTCCTTGGCTTTTTGAGTAAACTAAAAAAAGTTTTTGTATACTCCAAATATGCGGAAATTTTAATTAGAAAATTTATAAATATTTTATTTTTTGTTTTTAAGGACTTAAAATTTTCTAGTAAAACTCGATTTAGTTAAAAAGGTATTAAGGGCCAATTTGTTTCAACAAACGAATGTGCACGTTAAAAATTCTAATTTCCGCTAACAAATATTATTGAAAATGAATTTAAAGATAAAGCTGCTAGAAATTTGATTTTTCAAGTACAGATAATGAAGAGATTCAAAAATAACATCAGGAAAAAAAATTACGAAGTATCTTCAGAAATAGGGCCTGCTGAAATAAAATTTTATTATTCTAATGAAATTGCATATTTTAAGCAAGACATTAAAGTTTTAATCTTAAAAAAGTTTTTCTGCCTAGAAAGTTTCCCTATAAATTTTTCTAAAGAAAGACGCGTTGCATCCTCCGTTTCCTTTCTCATTTTTCAGAAATTTTTCAATTGTCTTTTATACCCTCCTAAAGTTTCTTCTTACGAAATATTTGAAAAGCAGTAATAAATAGCAGCGGAACATTTGTGAATTTTACAAAAAAAATCTGCACGTTAAATATTTTCTAGAATACTGTTAATATTTCTTACAAAGAAAATAAAATCAGGGTGTCTACTGAAATCCTGCAAAAAAATTCTCTGACAATTCCAGGTTTTTTCCAGATATGATTTTTCGCGATTTTGATACAAATAATGTCCCTTTTTATTTTATAGGAATTTAATAAATATTAAAAGATATTCTTAAATATTTTTACACGATAGAAAAAATAAATAATTAAATAATGCTAAAAACATAATCATTTCTCGAATTTGCCTTTAAAGTACATGAATTTGAATAAAAACTCTTTTTCAAGCGAAAGAATTAATTTTCTACCAAAAAGACGATTTAAAAAATATATATTATTTCTCAGTCAATGAGTTGAATTTTCGACTGAAAAAGATCAATTTTCAAAAAAATATCTACATTTTGAACAAAAAAATATGACCTTTCAACCAAAAATGGAATAGATTAAAATTTCAGTTGAAAAAATTATTCTTACACAAAAACAACAGATTTATTTTTTAAACAAATTTAATTTAACCTTTAACTAAACAGTTCTATTTTCAAGGAGAAGATGAATAATTACTAAAATAATCAATAGTTAATTGCTATACTTGAATTTTTAAGCAAAAAAATGGATTTTTAAACAAGACGATTAATTTTCAAACAGTTGAAAAGTTGAATTTTCAATTTTAAAGAAGATCCACTTTTGACTAAACAGTTAAATTTCTAAACAAACTAATGAATTTTCAACTAAAATGATCAATCTTTATCTCAAATAAATGAATTTTAAACGGAAAGATGAATTGTTTAGAAAAGATTTCAATTTTGAACAAAGAAGTTTTATTTTTAAGCAACACGATGAATTTTCGACCATTTTAACCATGCAGAAAAAAAATAAAGTCAAAATTATAAATACACAAATGTTCCACAAAATATTTGCATTATCAAATACAAATAAAACAAATTTTCAAGCAAATAGTTAAATTTCAAACAAAAAAATATCCCTTTCCAAACCAAAATTGAATAGAAAAATCGTTTTTATTAACGAAGACGAATTTTATTGAAAATACATGAATTTGAAATAAAAAAGATAAACTGTCAACCAAATCTACGAATTTTCAATCAAAATAATGATTTATCAACTTAAATAGTTGAATTTGCAACCTAAGACATGAATTTTTAAATAAATTGATGAGTCTTTAATTAGAATCATTAAATTTTCCATAAAAAGAATTATTTTCAGCCCAGAAGATTGATTTATAACAAAAGGTCATCATTTTCAAACAAAAAAAATTTTTCAACCAAATATCAAAAGTTCTATTTTAAGTAGACAAATTAATTTTCAAAAACAAAAAAGCAAGAAACAAATTTTAAACAAAATAATTCAAGTTGTACTTGAAATTAGTTTAATAAACTAAACTTTTAGTTAAAAAATCGATTTCAAACAAAAGAGCGTGTTATTTCATTTAATATTGAAATTTAAAAAAAATTAACTACGCTCTTGAAAAAATTCCCTGACATTTCCAGGTTTTTCCAGGTATATATAAATTCCCTGACAATTCCAGGTTTTCCAGGTTTTCCAGATAGGATAGATACCCTGAAAATATAAACATAAATTAAAAAAGCTGTAATTATTTGCTTGAAAATTGTGCAAAAAAATTGCAAAAATTGTCTTAAAGAGAGGTTGGTTCTTCTTTAAAATTATTTCTCACGAACTAATTTTCTTGATTACCTGTTTTTAAAAACAATCTTTTAAATAAAAAACTTCTTTTTAATCCTTCTTGTGCAATTTTGTTGCACTATGTGATTTTTTAAAGTTTATTTTTGTTTAAAAAATGTACTTTAAAATAGCTATAATTGTAAAATATAAATTAAACTTTATTTGTTTCTGCAAAATCGTAATATATCATAAAAGTAGGTTTCATATATCGAAATAAAACTCCACAGTTTTAATACGATATAAAATGCACCAGGTGAAATGTTTTTCAAGAAGGTATATAGGAGCTTAAATGTAACTTTTATTTTCTTTGTGCTTCAGACCTGCTGAGAAAATAGAGGTTTCTAGATAAAATGTCTTTTAGCTTTAGCTTACATCTTCTGAATAAAATAAAATCTACATAAAGTGGTTTGAGAAATCAATAGATTTAAATTGTTTTCTTAAGAAACTAATTTAAAACTCTCTTTCTTATAATTTATTTTTGGTTATAAATTAACTTCGTCATTAAAAACAAAATTGTTTGAAGTATTATCTATTTCATTTGTAAATGTGTCCATTTGGTTGAAAATTCATCTTTTTATGTAGAAAATTCAACTGTTTGATTAAAAACTAATTTTTGTTTAAACAACTATTCTGTGAAAAAAATCATATTTTCAGTCCAAAATTCAACTGCTTGATTAAACATTTTTTATGGATACTAAATTCGACATTTGATTTTCACACTTATCTTTTTCCGTTAAAAATTAAGAATTTTGTTGAAAATTCAACAGTTTTGTTAAAGAGTCTCTTTTTTTCGAATATTCAACTTTTTCATTCAAAATTTTTTTTTTATAAAAAAATCGTCTTTATGGATTCAAAGATAATCAAGTTTGGTTACAAATTAACTCTTTTGGTCAAAACAATATTGATTAAAGTTAAATCTTTTTTATTTAAAAATTCTAAAAATAATTTTTTGTTGCTGAAAATTAAACGATTTTGCCAAAAATGCAAATGTTTTGTTCCATATTTATCCATTTAAATAGAAAATTCGTCTTTTTTGGATTGATAAATTCATCTTTGGTTAAAGTCACATTTTTCCGATAAATCATAACTGGATTCCCTTTTTCTAAAAAGGTAATTTGCTGTGTTTAAATTTTTTGAAAATTGATCATTTTTTGGCTGGAAATTTATGTATTTGGTTAAAATTCATCTTTTTGGTTGAACATTATTCTTCTTAGTTAAAAAATCATTTTTTTGTTTAAAATTCATTTATCTGGGCGATAGTTTATCATTTGAGTTGCAAATTCATAACTTTTGTCGAAAAGATAACTATTTTGTTGAAAATTAAATTTTTGTGGTAGAAGATTAATCTTGATTGTGGAAAAACCATTTATTTGGTTTAAAATAAACTTTTTTTTTCAAAATTTATATTTTTAGTAGAAAATTTTACCATTACAGTTTAAGATGACTCAATTTATTTGAAAACTTATTGCTTTGGTTTGAAAATTAAACATATTTTTTAAAAAAGTAATCTTATTAATCAAAATGAAACTGCTTTTCTAAAATTTGTTTTTTAGGATAGAAAATTTGTCTCTTTCAATTTAAAATTGATATATTTTGATTAAAAAATGTATCTATAATGGTTGAGAATTAAATTTTTTTGTAGGAAATTCACTCTATTCTACAAAATTCGTCTCTGTCTATCGAAAATGTAACTATTTTGTTGAAAATACAATTGTTTTTGGTCAAAAAATGCATTCTTTTTTGTTGAAAAATAATTTAAAGTAAATAATTTAAAACATTTTAAATAATTTAAATTAGAAAATAATTTATTTTGTCGAAAAATCAACTTTCAAAAAAATTCACCATTTTTGATCCAAAAATCAACTGTTTTGTTGAAAAATCCGTCTTCTTTGCTAGAATGTTCGTCCTTGTGGATTAAGTATTCATCTTTTATTTTTAAAAAAGTGAGATTTCTGGTTGAAAGTGAATTCTCTTAAATCGAAAATTGTAGTATCATAATATTTTTTTAGTTTTAGCGTACGCAGTCTGGATAAAATAAAATTTACATAAAGCAGCTTCAAAGATAAGCGATTCCAATTTTTTTCTGTTTCACATGATGGAAAGCCGTTTTTCTTAAAATGCAATTTTTTGTTTTGAAAGTTTTAGATTTTTTTTTTAGATTTTTAAATGATGATTTTTTACATTTAAAGGACCTTGTAAATTTTATTTAAAATACTCTTTTTTACTTCTGTAAATATAGGGAGTGACTTCGAAAAATCCTCAATTGTCATTTGTACTTCATGCCCGGAAGCTCCGGGCAATTTTCCAGCGGGAAAACTGCGGAAACCGATTACCCATTCGTTCCAGTTTCGAGAGAAGACAATGGTTTCCACATTCTAAAGTGTCGAGATCGAAAATCGACTGGCTAATCCGTCATGCCTCTCACGAGGCAAATATTTTATTACCTTCAAGAGAATTTAATGAGATTACTAATTATATATGTATTAAAGAAGTAGTTTCCTCTGTATTATATATGCTCAATTAAAAAAAAATATATTTTCGAGAAATTTTATATCACTTTCTTCTTAAATTATTTTCTGTTGATTGACAAGTAAAATATCTTACTTAGGATGAAAGAAGTTTGCGGAAGGCTTTTTTTTATCAAAATGATTTCTAATGGAAAAACTTGCGAATAGGATATATTTTAATAGAATATTGTACAATAATAAAAATTTAAAACCACATATTTAGTTTTTAAATCAATTCTGATGACCATCATCTTATATGGTTCCAACTCGTTTGGAAAATCTGCAATTATCAGGGAATTCCATTTAAAGTCAAGGAATTCTTCGACAGCGCGCTTACATTTGGTGAAAATTTAAATATATTTATATTACTGGAATTAACTATTTTCTTGCATTTTTATTTTTTTGGTTAGATATTAATATTTTCAAACTGAAAATTTAATTAATCTAGTATAATATTACGTTTGTCTTTTTTAGGAGAACCATAATCTTTTTGCTTGAAAATTTAACTATTTCAGTTAAAGGTTCACTATTTAATTGCAAAATTAATTTTTAAAAATAAAAATTAAACTATTCTTTTTTTGTTTAAAAAATGCACCTATTTTGAGAAAAATGAATGTATTTTGCTGAAAATTCATGTTCTCTGGTAGAAGATTAATATTCTTGGTTGAAAATTCATTTTTTAGATTTTGAAAATTTAGCTGTTCCGGTCAAATATTCACTATTTTAGTTTTGGTACAAAACCTAATTTTTAAAATTCGTATTCATGGTTGAGAAATTAATATTTTTAAATCACAATCAAACTATTCCAGTTGAAAATTCAACTATTTAGGTCAAGAATTATCCTTATAATTAAAAATTCAACTATTTTGTTGAAAATTCGTTTGTTATAATTTGAAAATTAATTTTTTACTGAAATTCTTACTATTCCATTTTTGTTTCAAAACTTATCTTTTTTAGTTGAAAATTCAACTATTTTCTGAAAAAATGACTTTTATTGAGAGTTCTCTTCTTTGGCAGAAGATTGATCTTCTTGGTTCAAAATAAATTTTTTTTCGTTGAAAATTCAACTGTTTCAGTCAAATATCAACCATTCTAGTTTAAAAATTTATCTTGTTGGTTGAAAATTTAATTAAGTTTTTAAAATATTAATTTTAATTCTAAAATTGGGTGAAAAATTATCTTTATTAATTTAAAATTC
>JAAAKG020091775.1:0-16289 GCA_010014905.2 Druon quercuslanigerum | reverse complement strand
GATTATCTCGTTACTTACTTTGTCCATCAGAGTTTTCCCGCATATTATGCGCAGGAATCTCATGTCGATCGCGTTACATATCTATTTTCGCCAACGAATCCCTAGAAATCGTAGATTACGTTAAACCCATATTCCGTTTGAATAAAGAAAAAGCCCAACAGAGTGAATGTTTTGGAAGTGATATAGATTATAGAGGGACTGCTAATGTTTGAAAGATCATAAATTTGGCTTAAAAGAGAGCTTTGACTTTTGACTGAAAGGAATGGTAAAGCCGTAGAAAGATCAGATCCTGAATCTCTTGTGGCATCCAGTGGCACCCCATGGAGGCTGATGCTGGTACATACAGGCGGGTCCACCCCGTATACGCATGTAACATTGTAACATGGCTTTCGTGATGCGTGAAAACATCCATCACGACCGACTTGGGGACCAGAGAGCAAGCACACAGCTGCTGTTCTTCAGTCTAGTGTATCGAACCAGGAAACTGAAAGATATCAAGAAGGTGTAGCGGAATGTTCGTATCTAATGCAATTTCAATGTGGGCTTTACTGCAATAAATGAGCTTACTGAACTGATATATGTTATTAGCTGCATATGGTGTTCTACCCTCTTTTTCTAGAGTTTTTGTTGCACGTAGGGTAGAGCGGGGCAGGGGCAACCGCGGTCGGTTGACAATAATTGCTCTACAAAAAGTTAATAAGACATGGAATTTATCCATTTTGCTTTCTCATAGAGGGAGAATTGTAATGAGCTACATTTATAAATCTAGTCTTTTGATACATTTCAATATAATTCGACCCCAGGTGCTCGAAGATACATTTTTTCTAATGTGCGTTTAGTTATTCTGCTTACCATATATCGATTGATGTCCAGGACTAATAGGATTTTGACCTAGATGAGTAACTAAAAAGTGGCTTATTTAGTTTAAATCTTTTTTTTAATCAACTTGTTAATAAGAGAAGAGCTATTTGTGATACAAGTGCGCAAAATAGGCGATTGCCGAAGACAGTGAAAACGAATACGAATGAGAAGAGCTGAAAAATCATCCGAGAAAATCATTTAGCACTTTTTTATTTTAACTTCTTTTTAAGTACCTCACGGAATTCCGCGAAATCCATGATATCGGTAAATTTCATGTGTAAAGTTAGGCATCTCTGAAGTGCGCGTGTGCGTCCATTACGTCGATTCGCAAAGTAGACATGTTTCAATGTGCGCATGCGCCATTATTATTCCCGCACAGTCTGTTGGATTAAAGTGCTTTGCATATCGTTTATATGTATGGAAGTTCTCACTTTCGAGGTGGGTGTTGCAAAACAAAACTTTTTCAATATTCAAAATGCACAACAAGACGATATCTAGTGTATTTATTCGCATTTTTTAAGAAGCATCGATCGAACTATCTTTGAAACTTTTTTGACCTTCCAGTACCAACTTATTAAGTTTGAAAAAACGGTTAATTTTGTTTATATAAGGAAAACTTTTCTGATATTCAAAATGCAACTAGTACCGATATACGAAGTCTTCGAGATAGTCCAATAATCTATTGAAGTACCTTACATGAGCTTCTATTACCTAGTAATAACGATTTTAAAATTTTAAAAATATATCGTTTATCTTCTTAATATAAAATTCAAATTTTCTAATATTGAGAATACACGGCAATGTATATGATATATTTGTTCGCGTCTTCGAGATGCATCAAATGCCCAATTGAGCAAATTTTCATGATCCACCATAAGCTACCAATATCGTCTTTAAATTGTTTAACAAAATTAAATACCTGGTTTTGTGAGAGGATTTTTTTACATATTTGAAATATAACAGTAATAGTAACGTAAGACATCGATTAACATTTTGATGGGCTGTCTGATTTGCAACTAATAATATTGTCAGTAAGATAGAAACAAAAGATTGAAAAATATTGAAATATCCAATTTTTTCTTATAGTAAATACATCCATAGTACTTCGCAGCAGATTTTTTTTTAAATTTCGAGCTTTACATTATTGCACATCACAATTCCATAAGCATTAATTATCTTAATAAAACAATGATTTGGTCATTTAACTATTTATAATAAGCTGCGCGAGGCTGGGTCTATAACATTCTTCGTCGGGGGCCATTGTGAATTTTCTTCAACGAATTTATGTGAAAGGAGGTGAGTTGGGGGTCCTCTAAAGATTCAAAAAAAAATTTAATTAAATATAATAATACGATACATTTTCATACATTTATTTTTCGATCTGTCGTTTTAGGTCAAAGACTTAATTCCTTGATTGAAAGTTGAACTAATTTATTAAGAATTCGGTTTTTTGTTGAAGATTCATCATTTTAGTTAAAAATGCAACTATTTAGTTAAATAATTATGCATTTTTGTGCAAAATCGTATTTTTTCGTGGAAAATCAATTTTTTCGTTACAAATGCAACTGTTTGGTTGAAAATAAATCTGTTTTAGTTTAAGACATTCTTGGTCAAAATTTCAACTATAACATTTTTTATGTAGAAAACTCGTCTTTTTAGGTTGAAAATTTATCTCCTTAGTTGAAAGTTGAACTGCTTTTCTATAAATTCATTTTTTTTTAAAGTTTATAATCTTGGTAGAAAAATTCTCTCTTCGTTTAAAAATTGAACTACTTTGTACAAACTTTCCTGTTTTTGAGCAAAAATTAATTTTTTAACTGAAAATCTAATCATTTGATTGAAAATTAACTGTTTTTGTTTAAACTTCATATTTTTGATTTGAATAGTGAACTTTTTTGTATTGAAATTCGTCTTTTTGTTATAGTAATTCAACAATCAAGTAGAAAATTCAAATGCTTTATAGAAGAATCTTGTATTTTTTTATTTTTTATGATCGAACATTTAACTATTTCATTTTAGCATAAAAATTGATCCTCAATATTAATAATTTAACTCTTTGGTTGAAAATTAATGTAATTTCTTGAAAATTCATATTTTTATGGAACATTAATCTTCGTGATTCAAAATTAAATTGTCAGAAATTTAAGTTTTTTGTTCAAAAATCGTTTTTTTTTGTAAAAAATCAATTTTGTTAGCTCCAAATTCAACTGTTTGGTAGAAAATTAAGCAAATTTAGTTGAGGATTTAAGCGTTATTTTTTAAGTTGAACTGCTTTTTTCAAAAATCTTTTTTTTTCGAAGATTCATAATTTTGGTAGAAAATAATCTTTTTGGTTAAAAATTGAACTACTTTGTTGAAAATTTCCTTTTCTGGAGTAAAGAAGAATTTTTTAAATTAAAATCTTAATATTTATCTGAAAATTAACTTTTTTGTTGAAACTTAATTTTTTCAGGTTAAAAATTGCACAATTTTGTATACACATATTGTTCTTTTGTCTTAAAAATTAAACAGCTTTTAATGAATTTTTTAAATGAAAGTTTGATTATTAGAGTTTTGGAGCAAAATTGATCTTTTTTGGTTTAAGATTCAAATATTTGATTAGGTGAAGGGGGGGGGGGGCTTATGGGGCAAGACCAACTTTGGTTTTTTTATATACTAGAAATATCATAAGATGTGAACATAGCAGGATTTCATTCTTAGCTTTTTTATGTATTAGTCTTATGTATTTTGAGCGCCTGAATTTGCATCCACAATTTAATTTTTCGAAAAATGCGTAGAACATTGTTTAAATTGCATTTGTTTAAACAAATGATGAAAAAGTGTTTTTTTCTATCCGGAGAATTTTTTTAAGAAAATATGGATTATTTTAAGAAGAAAAGGTCTCTAGTAACTTTTTTGTGAAATGCATATTTCAAAAGTTATGAATTTTTAAAGTTTGAAAATTTGACGTTTTTTACTAACTTTCACTGTTTATAATTTTCGATCTACCGAACATTTCTGAAAATTTCAAAAACGTATGTATTCTCTAAAACTTACTCTACAAATTGGCATAGTTTTGGACTATGGCAGGTCTTTTCCAGTTGTATTTTTTGCGATCAACAATGAGGCTTTTTTAATGATTGACATAATATGCTTTTCGAAAGACATCGATAATTTTTTTATTGTAATATTTTCTTGATGATGGAAAAGTAATTCACAATAGTAATATTAACTTTTAATATTGTAATTATTATACTTACTTTAATAATTAATGCAATTATTATAATATTTATAACAATAGTCTACAAACAAATGAGCAGCGGAGTTCTCGAAATGCCGACGGAATCAATCGAGTTCCGAATCGATGGCAAATACAAATTTTCATTTAAAAGAAAACCATTCACTGTTTCATAAACTTCAAAAAACAATTATTATCTTTACGCAGTTAATAAATAAAATAATTATAATAAATATTTTGACTACTGTCATAAATATTATAATAATTTTATTAATTATTATAGTAATTATAATAATCACGATATTAATAGTTGATTTAACTGTTGTGAATTACTTTACAGCCATCAAGACAACATTGCAACAAAAAAATTATCGATGTCTTTGGAAAAGCATACTATGTCAATCATTAAAAAAGCCTTATTGTTGATCGTAAAAAGTACAACTTGCAAAGACCTACCTTAGTGAAAAACTATGTCAATTTGTAAAGTAAGTTTTAGAGAATACATACGTTTTTGAAATTTTGAGAAATGTTCGGTAGATCAAAAATTATCAACAGTGAAAGTTAGTAAAAAACGTCAAACTTTCAAAATTTAAAAATTCATAACTTTTGAAATATGCATTTTACAAAAACCTTTTCTTCTTAAAATAAGCTATATTTTCTAAAAAAATTGTCCGGATAAAAAAAGCCACTTTTTCATCATTTGTTTAAAAAAATGCAATTTAAACAATGTTCTACGCACTTTTCGAAAAATTTAGTTGTGGATTCGGATTCAGGGACTCAAAATACATAACAATAAAGGGTTTTCAGCTTTGGCGGTCTTAGTGCATACGGGAAGGTATCCAGCCCCCGGACTATATTCGAAAATGTACATTTAAACATATACATCAAGAAATAACAGGGCTTTTTATTAAAGATTATTATACAGTTGTGGGATTATTTATTATTCGTTGACATTCTACTAGGTGCAGACAGCTTGGTTGCTCTTGCCCCCATAATGAAGTCTCGGCTATTTTAGAAATTACATCTCTTTTAGAATTGGATTAAGTTAAATTTTTATAATTGCTTGATGCAAGAATGTGTCATATACCAGCAGATCAAATTTCTATGCTATAATTATTTCAATTAATGTTACAGCCAGCGAATCTTCCATTCTTTAGTTGTCAACATAGTTTTCTGAATTTTTTTTATTTTTATTTAATGATTTGAAATCAGATTTTCCAAGCAAAACTCTTCTTCGACCGATAAATATCAATATCTCAAATTGAAAGTTTTTATCTCTTACGGTTCACATATAAAATACATATAAGAATTATAATTTAAAACAAAAAACAATTTTAACTCAAAGTTTATTTTATTGAAAAAAACTCCTTTCAAAATCCTTCTCTCCTTACAGATTCGGTACACATGCGTACTTTTATCTTACAACATAAATTTCCAAAAATGCAATATATAACACAATTTTGAAAATAGAAAAGTTTGTTTTATGAAAAGAATAATTGAAATGATAGAGGAATAACAATGTTATTTGCAAAATAGCTCTAGTCCTGCTGGTTAATCCTGCCTGGATCAACCCTTGTATTCTGTGCATGTGGCTAAGTGGCAGCGAGGTAAAGTGGTTTACGAAAATAAGGCGAAGAAGCTGCCGGATCCACAAGTTTCGCGAACAAAGAAACTTTATTAAGTGGTGAGATAAGCCACCTGGGACATTGTAGTTTGTTTTCTCTTTTGGAAGAAAACAGAAACGTTCACATTCTTGAAAAGCAATGTGTACCGCAGTGGAACAAGACAATTATGCTTTTCAATTTTTCAAAGTCTTTGTACAGTTTTAAGAATTGAACTCTGCATGGAACTCTACACTAAAGTATATTTATATTTTAAATTCGAGCTCTCGATGAATGCAGTCGAATTGTTTACATTTTAAAATTTGTTTGCAGGATGGAAATCTAGGAAATTCAAACAGCTGCGTTAAAGATACGCAAATGAAATTGCAATTTATTTAACTACAGGTGACATTTAAAATATTTAAAATTTCATTTAAAATTAAACTACCTTGCTTGTAATGGTGGGGGGGGGGGACTCTTTCCGTTATTTATTATATTACGATTATATTCAAGAATTTTCCAACTGCATGTTTCATACAATTTTTTAATTTAATAAAATTTGTAAATTCCGCAGAGTTTTTTTAATTTAATAAAGTCTTCAAAAAATATGTTTAATTTCATAAAAATTCAGGGATATGGAACACAATTCCAAAGTTTGAAAGAATTATCAAGCTTTTGTGGCTTTCAAAACGATTTTAACGAATTTTAATATTTGTTTCTATTAGTTGCAGGAATTGCATAGAATTTTAAAACGGCCGACGCGTAGACACATAAAAAAGGAACAGAAAAAGCAGACGCTAGTGTAATTTGACGCTTGTTTCTTTTTTCGATACCGACTAAAAATCAGTGATCCACAAGCTCTCGATGAATACAGTCGAATTGTTTACATTTTTAAATTTGTCAAAGTTTTTACCGCGCAAATTAAAACTGCAGAATGGAAATCTCAGAAATTTAAACAGTCGCGTTAAAGATAAGTTAATTTGATCATTTACTATCAAATAGTATGGTAGCAAATTAAATTGCAATTTACTTAACTACAGGTGACATTAAATATATTTAAAATATTATTTAAAATTAACCTATCTTGCTTGTAATGGTGTGGAGTTTCTCCTTCCATTATTTATTTATTTATTATTTATATATAGATAAATTATTTGGCTTATGCTTAAAAAGGAGACCGTTTATTACAAATACTTGGCTTAGGCATAAAATGATCCACATGTGCACCTGGTCTAAAGGAAATAGCCACAGTATAATTGACTTTGTTGTTGCGGATGAAAGACTAAGAGATCAGAGTCAAAGATACACGGGTCATGAGGGATTCTGAATACAACAACGATCATTACCTTCTGATCTCCAAAATTAACTTAGGTCGGGGATGGAGAAAAAAGAGAACCAAGAGAACAAAACAAACGCGAATCAAAATTGAGAATATACAGAAAACAAATTTGCGAATAGATTTCCAAAATAAGATGGTCGAAAGCATAGATGAGGCAACTTGGGAGGCGCTTATAGGAAATAAAGATATAGAGGGCGCATGGACTAAATTCCGAGTTATCATTGTTAGATGTGCGATCGAAGTGTGTGGTACTGCGGTTGCAGGAAGAATGTCTGGTGATGCATGGTGGAATGATGAAATTCAGGCTACCCAAAAAGCAAAGAAAGAAGCGTACAGGAGAACTTTGAACATGACAGGTCTTCGCGATGAGGAAAGAAATAGACGTATAAATGATAACAGATACAAAAAGAGGATACTGAAACTTAAGAGATGTGGTTCGGAAGAGACGCTAGTTGACACATGGGAAAGAAATCGGTTAAGATGGTCCGGGCTTGTTGAGAGAATGAAGGAAGAACGACTAACGAAACAAGTGTATCAAGGTAAAGTGAATGGCAGTGTGCCAAGAGGCAGACCGCGGAAGCAATGGTTAGAATGTGTAAATAAGACCCTAATTAGACGGGACATAAGAAGCCATAGAAACACGAGAGTCTGCATTAAAAAATGCATGCACATTAAAGAAGCTAGAGAATTATTCCAGGACAGATAAAAATGGCGGCAAATAGTTAATAAAAAGAGCGTCAGTAGAGTGAATGACGCCTGAAACAAAAGACTTTGGATACTGAAGACCCAAGTGGGGAACCCACCACATTAGTATCTAAGGTCTTTCGTTCCAGGGATCTTTAGCTCCACTGACACTCTTTGTCAGGCTTTTCTAATTAAATATTTGTAAGTACAATTTTCTATCCAGGCATTACTATTTATCTTCCTTCACGCTCTTGTCTTTCTGTGACTCTTTATATCGTTTCGAATTAGGGTCGCACTCACACATTTCCACTATTCTTTCATCAGGCTGCTTCAGGGTACCATTTACCTTGAGCCGATACTTGTTTCGTCAGTGGCTCATCGTTCATTCTCTCAGCATATCAAAACCAACCCAAGAAATTTATTTCATTCTTGCCAAACAGTGTTTCATCTACTCCTCACTCTTTGCGGGTTCTCTCATTATTGACTTTGTACATTAGCGTTTTACTGCACACCATGGTGTATGGTAAAACGCCAATGGACAAATGTACGGATGCGCAGGTATTGAATACCAGCCTCTTTAATTTTACTCTTATCCTCTTCTTGGTAGACCAAAGTATGGCTACCACGTACAACATGGTGGGTGCAAGTATAGAATTATATATCGCAATCTTAGGTTTATTTGTCATTATTAAACAAACTACCTAGATATCCGAACCCTTTCCTTCAAAGGCCATAATTTTGGTATTATTTGCGTTAATTTTAAAGCCCATGTAAGCGTGGTATAAATAATTTCCAGTTATAGACAGAAACACACCGGAGCTATAATAAAAGTCTGAAACTTATGCTGCAAGAAAGTTTTGCATAGTAACGTACGTTTGTTCAATATCAGAGCTCTGCATAGAGGCAGTGAAAAAATTACATACTCTTAAAGAGGGGGGAGGTCGAGGATTATTCTATGCTATATTACATTGAGTTAGGGGGGGGGGGGTAGAGGTTAAAACCATTTCAGAGTATTATTAATATTAAATATAATAATAAAAATTCACGAAATTATCCTTATTGAATAGACAAGTAAGGGGTCATTCACAAATTACGTAATTTTTTTTTCTAAAACTTTCGACAACTGTCCCTCCCACCATATAAGAAATGATAAGATTTGCTCCGACCCTCTTCCCACCTCGAAAAAAAGTACTGAGTATTTAGTTTCACAAACGTACATTTTTATAATTTCTTTATGGCGTAAAGTGTTTTTTAATGTGAGATACTTTGCGCAGTCCGAATTTAGTTTATTTATATTTATAGTTTCTCCACTTAAATGCGAACCAAATTTTACTATTTGTTCGAAAGTTGAGCTAATTTATTAATAAAATTCAATTCTGTAATTGCAGATTTATCAGTTCAGTTATAAATACATTTATTTAGTTGAACTTTTTTAAAAATAATTTTTGTGAGTTAAAACTTATCTTTTCAGTTCAAAATTAAACTATTTGGTTAAAAATTCATGTATTTTGGAAATTTTCGCTATTTTGAAAGAAAATTTATCTATTTTGTTAAGAAATATAACTATTAGGTTAAAAATTTATGTATTTTGGTAAAAAGTCTTCTTGTTTGCTAGAAAATCAATTTTTTTGTTCAAAAATTCAATTGTTTGTTTGAAAAATAATCCATTTTAATTAAAAAATTCATCACTTTGGTACATAATTTGACTGCTTTATTGAAATTTTGTTATTTCGGTTAAGAATAGAGTTTATTAACTGAAAATTTAACTATTTGGTTGAAAATTAACTGTTTTCTAGAAAATTCGACGTTTTTGATTTAATGTTTAACAATTGCAATGCCATTTTTTTCTTTTAGGTTTGAAATTGAACTACTCTTTGTAGAAAATTGCATCATTTCTTTGTTTGAAAATGCATCTGTCAAGTTAAAAATTAATCTGAATCTTTTTTTTGCATATTCACATTTTCGGTTTGGTAATTCAAGTATTTTCTAGAAAGCTTGTATTTTTTGACTTGAAAGAATTAACAGTTTGGTAGAAAATAATTAGAAGATTCATAATTTCAGTTGTAAAATTAATATATGAAAAGTTTTTTTCCTCGCTTAAAAATTGATTTTTTTTTAATCGAATGTTTATAGCTATTTGGTTGAAAATTCACCTGTTTCTTTAAAAATGCGTCTTTTTTGCTTCAAAATTTTATATTTTGGCAAAAATTTCAACAAAACTTAATCCTTTTTAGTTTAAAAAATAATCTATTTTCGTACAAAACCAAAAATTAATAATAAACTATTTTTTTCAAAGTCATTTATATTCTTTAAAATTCGTCCAACTTGGTAAAAAAAATACTCTTCTTGGTTGAAAATTCGACGATTTGGTTAAAAATGTATACATTTTGTTGAGCAATCGTTTTTTTTTTGTAAATGGGAAATAATTCTTCTTAGTTGAAAATGCATTTATCTGATTGAAAAGTCAACTTTTTTGTAGAAAGCTTGTCTTTTTAGCTTCAAAATTCAACATTTTGGATCAAGTTTTTTTTTCCTTATTGACTGAAAAATCTTTCTTGTTTGGCCAAAATTATGTAAAATAGGGGCCGGGGAGGGTCAATACTTACGGACCCTAAAAAAAGAGGTGTGCGTGGTTTAAAATTTCACAAAAAGTACTTTTCGTAATTTATGTTCGGTCCCATATATAAGTGGGCTTTAGCTTATTCTCATAAATATTTAACTTTTCATCTACAGGAAAAACGTTGAATAAATTTTGCTAACTAATACTGAAACCACATTTAGAAGAATTTTTGCATATAATTATAATTACAATATTTTATTTAAATAAATCATGTTTCTTTCTGATTTTACAACGATCCTATAGTTAAACTTTCCAGTAAAAATAATGTACAGGAAATAATCTAACCACTTGTCATCAATTTAACACCATAAATTCTTCTTCACCCCCTATAAGAATGTTCCCTCATTTCACAACAAGCTTCTGACAAGCGCAACTCACAGAATAACAAACATCCCGGACAAAAAATTTCTCCATTTCGATCCTGAATAAGCCTTCTGTCTTGCCCAAACTTCTGTCTGCATCAGGCTTCCTATAAATAGTCAAAATAAGTGAAAAGCACCCTCCCTAACCCCATTGTGGGTTCCACGGAGTTCCCAGGCAGCTGATATTCCCTTCCGGGAATTTCAACGCAATTAACCCCGAAAATCATTGACTATAATATAGTGCATGAGTTTCTCATATTACCTTAGGGGCCGTCTATAAACTACGTTACCAATTTTTGGGGGGAGGGGGGGGGGAGGGTCTTTCCAAAAAATACGGTAGGCAATTGGGGCGAAGGGCAGTGTAAGTAACTTTACGAACTTCAATAACTTTTAGTACGTCTCCTGGTAATGAACTTTAATAGAGCTTGTGAATTTCGCAAAATATGCACCTGAAGCGGCAAATTTCCTTTTTTCTGATTTTTTTTTGCTAAAATGTAATGTAAATTATTAGAGGCTATTAAAAAAATTGAAAACGTGAAAAATTAAGAACAAACTTTAAAAAAGAAAACAGAAAAATTTATTTTTCTGGACCAAAATAAAAACGAAGGAAGAAAAATGAGGAAAATGAGAATCTTGTTTGCAACAATTTTGTTAAAAAGTCATATATTTTGAACAGAAATTTCTTCCATCTGGTCAAAGTTGAACTACTTTGTCAAAAATTCGATTTTTGTGTTTGAGAATTAATTTGTTTATCTCAAAATGTAACTATTCTATTTTTGTTTGAATGTTGGTCATTTTAATTTGAACTTTATCTTTTCGAGTCGTAAATTCATTTTATTTGATATAGAAACAATCTTCTTGGCTGAAAATTAATTCTTTTTGTTCAAGATGCAAATTTTTTGTTAAAAATAACTTGTTTTGGTTGAGGATAAAACCATTTTGTTAAATAGTCGACTTTTTTGTTTAAGTCAACTCAATCTTAATTTTAATTAAAATAATTTTTTTGTTTGAAATATCAACTGTTATATGTTTTGTTGAGAATTGAAAATTTTTAGGTGAAAATGTAACTATTTTTTAGAAAAATTTTCATTTTTGTTTAAAATTTACCTTTTTTGTTGAAAGATCATATTTTTGGATTGAAGTATCAATTTTTTGTAGAAAAATTATCTTTTTCGTTTAAAAATTCTTATTTTTATTGAACTATTCATTTTAATTTCTAAGTATTTAGTAGAAAATTACCTTTTTTGTTAAAAAATAATATTTTTTTATTGAAAGCCTCACTTTTTGATACAAAATGTCTTTTTGGTGGAAAATTCATCTTTTTATTTGAAAAAATAACTTATTGGTTCAAAGTTTATATTTTTTGATTGGAAATTTATCTTTTTGATTGAGGATCTAACTATTTTGTTAATAATAAGTCCTTTTTCGTTAAATTTAACAGTTTGAAAATTATTATTTTTTCAATTAATTTTTTAAAGTGAAAGTGACAATATTCCAAAGCGTGATAAAATGAATGAGCAGTGCCGTGAATTAATCTCCTGCTCTACGTGCATGTTTCATTAAAAACTTTCATTCTAGTTGCAAGTTCGACTATTTGGTTGAAAAATTCATCTTTCTTGATTGAAAATTTATCTTTTTGTTTAAGGATTTAATTATTTTGTTAAAATTTTGCCTTTTTTAACTGGTAAAAAATTCGTTTTTGTTCAAAACTAGGTTTTCAACTGAAGATTGAAAATTCGTCTTTTGGTTGAAAGTAAATGTTATTGTTAAAAATTCATACATGTAGGTTGAAAATTGAGCTATTCATTTTGTTCAAATTTCAAATATTTTGTTGAAAATTCAACTTTTATATTGAGGTCATCTTTTTTGACCACAAATTTTACTATTTTGTTGGAATTTCGTTCTCGCGTTTTAAAAACTCATCTTTTGGGGTGGAAATTTCATCTTTCTCGGTTAAAAATGAAATTCTTGAATAAGAACGTAACTATTGTTAGTTTAATTTTATTTTTGGATTTAAAAATGCGATCATTCGATTGAGAATACATCTTTGTAGGTTGAAACTTCAACTATATGGTAAAAAATTCCACTATTTTGGTGGAAACGTTATCAGATCAATTGAAAATTCATCTTTTTTAGTTAAAAATGAACTGTTTTGAAAATAAATTCAACTGTTTCCTAAAAAACTCGTCTTGGTTTTTTTCTGCTTAGTTTGAAAATTGAACCATTTGGTTAAAAACTTAGCTGTTTTGTTGAACTTTCGCACCGTTCTTAGTGAATTTCTTTTTAATGCAACTACACTTCATACTGAATTCAATATGGTTTCTATATTTATTTTATTTCCCTATTATTCCCTATTTTTATTTTTAAAATTGCCCTATTTTCTCTGTTTAAGAGCATTTTTGGCTCTAAAGTCCAATGTTTGAACATTTTTAATAATTCTTGATTTATTACTGAAGCTTAAAGTTTAGCAAACAGTCACGCAAGCATATTGGGTAAGTTATTTGGGGAGAGGGGGGCAAAAAAAAATTACGCTTGTCAAGGAGTGGGTCAACAATTTTTTGCACATTTTTTTCAAGTCCAACTTTTATTCACACGAAACGCGATACCGTGTTGAAAATTTGGGAGATTAAATGAGAAGTACGGAGAAATTTTTGTCCGCCCCTAAATTTGTATACTAGTTATAAAAAGTAAAAGATAAAATGTTTTGCAAAAAAACTTTGTTTATAATTGTAAAAATTAAGGAGCAGACAAACTTTTCACAGTGCTTCTTAATTAATTTCCCAAATTTTCAACTCAATATCGCGTTTCGTGTGAAAGTTAGTTGGGTTTATAATAAATGTAAAATTTTTTTTTTAAGGATACGCTCATATGGCCTTAAGCACTCAAAAAAGAAGAAAAAAATTGAAGTGCAACGGGCAAAATAACGGGCTTCACGGTCGATGACATCGGATATGGTATGATTACTAGCACCTATTCATTAATGCTACTATGAATGACAATGCAGATCTCTTGCCACATTCTTGCGCCGCATATCACCGTTGTGAGGGTGTCAAAATGCAATTCATCATGAGGTCGCCGGGGGTGGCCTAACACGCAACCAGAACATCAATCTTATTCAACAACAATGATCGCGTAAATTACCCTCATCGGTATCAAAGCGAATAGGGCTAGAAAGAGTGGGGGTAGAGGGTAAAAGCAGGAATGAACCCAAAAACGAAAGGTGAGGGAGGAAATAAACGCGTCCCTTATCGCGAGATTTAGAAATTGAGTTTACAAAGCGCAGTCCCTCATCAAATCACCCTTGGCCTCATCGGGTCTGCACGCTTCGTGCGAAACATGCCATTATGCCTGATGAATATTTAACGTATGCTGCTTAACGTGCAAAAAATGTAACTTTACTTTTGCCTCTAAACGATTTTTAACGCTGCTTCAAGGGGAGATGATGATGAATATTAGGGTTGATTAAATATAGGTGCCTTTGAACCCAACAGGCTTATCCTTAGTTATCAGCAAGTAAGTTGAATACCTTCGAATTCGATTTACTTTGTGAACATGAAAGAATTTTTGTTATTCACGTTCATTTCACAGAAGTTGGTGAAAGAAAAATCTGTAGCAACGGTTTATAAAAATATGTCGAGGAGGGAGAGGGAAAAGAGAGATGGCAGGCAAGAGGGGGTGGGACATATGAGAATTGGTCGTGGGTCCAGCGTGAGGGATAGAGGGACAGAATACATTGGAATGAGTAGAGTGGTGATGATTAGGAAGTGTATGAATTAGAGTAAAACCTGGATTTAAGAAACCTGGGTTTAAGAAGCCCGAGTTGATATTGTTCAAACCCACTCCCCGCCTAGTAAAATACGTCAAATTTGTTTTGCTCCCCACTTCTAATCTTATAAAACATAAATTCTTTTAATTAAGTAAACATGGAAGCTTAATAAAATTGAGTTTAGATAACAAAATGTGCTTATAATAATAAGTATTTGGTTTTAAAAAACGTACAATTTTATAATTTCCTTACGGACTAATATGTTATGCATAGTTTGGCACATCTTGTGAATGTGTCCGAAATCAAAAAGGTGCAATGGAAAATCAGCTTTATTTTTTAGTTAAAATATCCAGTTCCTTCACCTGAAATTGTTAAAGTGTTGACAATTAAATTCAATGTTTACTTAAACTATTATAATTTAGCATATAAACTACAAAAAATTTTATTTATTTATTGCAGGCTTTACAGTATTTCCCCTTTTTTTTGTTTGTCCACTTAAATGTGAACTGAATAAACAGAACCGAATAATAAAAGCCAACTAGTTTGTTTAAAAAATGATATCAGTATGTGTTACAGTAAGTATGTACAGTGTGTACAGTGTGTACAATGTGTACAGTGTTACAGTATGATATCAGTCAAAATGATATAAAATGATAATCTTTTTTTTTAATTTGTATTTTTAGAATTAAAATTCAGCAATTTGATAGAAACTTCAAAAATTTGGTAGAAAATTCAACTAATTCGTCGAAAGTTAAAAATTAATCTTTTTTAGTTGAGGATTCATGTGCTTAGTTGAAATTTCGTCTCTTCAGGTTAAATTGGTTTAAAAAAAAAACTAATTGTAAATTAAATTAATTTTATGAATTATGAATTGTATGCAATCTCCTTGGTTGAAAATTCAACTTTTTTGTTGAAAATGATCTTTTTTATTCGAAATTAATATTTTATATTAGAAAATTCAAATGTTTTTTGCAGAATTATTCGCCTTTTTGGCTTGACAATTTCACAGTTTAGTAGAAAGTTTAACTATTTGGTAGTACACTAAACTGCTTGGTAAAAAATTCATTTTTTTTTATTAAAAAAAATTTTTAATTAAAATTAAACTATTCCATTAATAATCTGTCTTTTTTGGCCCAAAATTTATTTTCTTTGTCAAAAATTCAACTATTTAGTTCAAAATTTATTAATTTTGTTGACGATTCGTTTTTTTTCTTGCATAAAGATAATCCTTTTTGCAGAGATCTAATCTTTTAGATTCAAGTTTCCACATTCTGGGTAAAATTATTTTATCGTATCGACTAAAATTGGGTGGAGTTCCGAATAGCGTTAACCGACGATTTCGTTCATACAATGTATATTTATATATTTTGACGCGCTGATTACGAAAATGATAGTGAAAATTGGTGACTAGTCTATTTTCATGGTGAAAACCATGAAAACCCCATAAAAATCTTGGTTTGTTATGTTCATCTTAGTTATAATTAAAAATTTACAAAAAACTTCAAATAAATGTTGCAGATCTTTTAAAAAGATATACTATTTTATGCGAAACACATTTTTACTCTGCGACTAATAGTTTTCGAGAAAAACGACGATAAATATAAAAAATCACAGAAACACAAGACAATATGTAGCGGTGTGACTTAAATGGTACGAAGATATTTTCACTACCATTTGTGTAATCAGCGAGTCAAGTCTAAAAAAGGGACAGGGTGTCATCGGGTGCCTTCCCGCCCCCACGGGACTTTGGAAAAGTGGCAGAGGTGTTATTATTACACCATTAAGCCGTTTCCCTTTCGGGGTAGGCGTGACTCACTCGGTAGGGAGGGGAGTAGTGTG